>JAKOGI010000043.1:545000-630000 GCA_029747015.1 Carnegiea gigantea
CTCTTTACAAAGAGGGGTAGGGGACCTATTTATAGGAAAGCCCCCCTTGAAAGTCAAGACAGGCCTTGACTTGGGTCTTGGGCTTTGACCTAGGTTTTGGGCCTTGACCTAGGTTTTGGGCCTTTCAATCAGGCTTTTTCCCTAGTCTGCTTTGACTTTCGTTTGTTTGACTTTGACTTTGACTTGAGAGCCTTCCGGGCTTGGGCCGAGCGTTGACTTGGAGGTCGCCTCGAACTTTGACCGGACGTTGACTTGAGAGTCGATTTTGACGTTTGACTTGTGAGCCGATGTAGGTCTTTGACTTTGACCGTTGACTTTGACTTTGACTTTTGACTTTGGCCGTGTCATGACTTAGTTCGGGCTTTAGGCCGTGACTCGACTTGGTAGTCGTCCTGAGTCTCGGTGTGGGCTTTGACTCGAATTTTAGTTGAGTTTGGACTTGGGGGTCATCTAGGCTTCATCTTTGGGGCTTGACTTGTGATTTCTTTGGGCTTGACTTGTAAGTCTTTGGGCTTGATTAAATTAATTAAAAGGGTTGGCCCAATTAATTAATTAAATTTAATTTTGGCATGGCACAAACAAATTTTTAGTGCCTACAATATGTGTATAATAATCTAATTAGACATGATTGACTAGGTAGTTATTTATGATACTAACAAAGTTATTACTTAATTAATAACCCTTCTTCCCGCTGCATATAAAGTAATGAGATTATTGTTTAATTATATTAGCTTCTAACATTAAGCATGATTGAGTGAATGTAAAACATTTAGGCCCTATTTGGACCTTGGAAAATAAGGTGGAAAGAAAGTTGAAAGGAAAAAAAATGAGGAGGAAAAAAAATGAGAAGGAAAGTCATTTTCTTTCTCTTGTTTGGTTTAGAGAAAAAATACAAGGAAAAAAATAACTTTCTACCAAACTTTTTTTCCTTTGTTTGGACTTGAGAAAATGAATAAAGCAAAAAAAAATATATCTTGTAAGATTAAAATGTAATCTCAAAGTTGCCCTTTGCTAGTCAATGGCAATGAAACTCCCCAAACTAATACCATAAAAATAGAGAAGACATACAATTCGGTAACCTCTCAAACTTTCTCATTTCAACGCAAATTTCTATTTAAAACTCACTAGTTTTATTACAATTCAAAAGTTTACAACTTCAAATCAAATTACCCATAACATTCGGAGTTCTACTTGAAAATAACAAAAACATAAGCATAACCAATAACATCAATGAGTTGAGAGGAATAACAGCTCCAAATTTCCGAAATCTCAAGCTATTCGAAGAACTCATTGCCGAATTTGACTTTTAACCACAACTCACGACGAGCAACTGGGCAAGCAAGAAACGCTCTAGCTGAATTAGGGTCTGCTGAAAGAGCTTGATAGACCTTCATTTGTGATATCTCGCTCAAACCTTCAACCTATAAACATAACATCAAAGGAGATTAGATTTCCGAACTTGTAGGTGTAGCAAAACAAGTGACCTGCAAACATCATCAATAGTGCAATTATCAACCACCATAGAAGAGACCTTTCTTGTCTTGGCCTCTGGAAAAAAAGAATCAATACCCATGTCATAAACATAACATTATGCATACTGTTGAGTTGAGCCTGCCACTGATTGTTGATTGAGATATTTCAAAATGTCCAACCAAATACCTTTCACATCAAGTAATGGTTCCCTACCAAAATACAGTAAGACTGTGAACACTACACACTGGATGATTGATGCCAATCCCACGCCTATTTTTGGGCTATGCTATTGAAATGCTGAACTAACGAATTGCGGAGCAAAAATGACCAAACAGCACGCTATAAAAATGGACCATCAGATTACATGACCATTCTATTTATAATTTTCCCCTAGATTACGCTATAAAAATGACCAAATAGCACGGATAAAAATCAACAGCAGGCTATTGACCAACAGTGAAGCCTAGTACAGAGAATCATGAACTTCAAAGGAGAAAAATCAGGTTGTTTTGTACTACTTGAAAGAAAAGGAAATCTGGAGAACAATTAGAAGCTGAAGGAGGGGGGAAAAACCTGTACCCACTGCAAACGGGGCTATTACCTGTGTAATTTTATCATAGAGTTGCTCCTCACTATAATTTCTTGCGTTGCCTTTTTCAAGAGCCATTGCTACCGCATCCATACCCGATCTAAGAGATCTCAACTCCTCACACACGAACTCTATTGCTTTATTCTTTGATTTCTTGCTCTCCACTTGGACTTTCGAGGGAAGCGCACATGGAGATTCTTCATTAGTAAGAATCGTTGGAGCATCCTCACTTGAGCTTGCCACTTCTCTTGACCACTGACGCTGCCTTTCTTTTGGCCCAACTGTATTGCTTCCGGTTGTTGTATCTTTCCCAAAGAGAAGGTCCAACTTGTAGAAATTTGGCACGCGTTTGTAGCGAAAAGTTTTAGCATCTGGAGTTGCCTACACAAGGACAATGAAATTAAAAATTACAATTTCATCAAGAGTGTAAAACTTGAAATGAATCATCATAGTTTCATACCGTAAGATAGGTTTGCCACACTTCTAGAGGTGCCTCTATCATTTGAGTGGACTCGTTGTAACCAAAACCACTTTGGGATAGAACTTTTGAGCATCAATATGTCTCTTTTTCAATGTTTTCAGCCTATTTTTCACATTTGAAACTGAAAAACCTAACTTCCTAAATTTGGAGCCCACCAACTCAGCAACACTTGTAAAAGTAGTGCTCGTAAATGTGCTACGCATTTTTTGACCTTTCTCCATTTGTTCTAACAAAGCATCAACTAAGACTTGATCCATCTCGTCAGACCAAGTCAAGTTCTTCTTTCTGGTTGCGATGCTTCCATCCTCCTTTAGCTCACATTCATCCTACAACATATATGAACAACAATTAGCCAGTGCAGATCTAAAACTAGAAACAAAAAAAGTTTTTCATTCACTACATCAGTACCTCAGGTCTGAAAATAACTCTTGCATAAAGACTTTCATTTGTATTCTTCACCATGACAATGTGAAGTGAACTCTTAGGGAAAAAAACTGCCTAACTTATATTACTTCATTTTCTTTTAAAAAAAACCACAAAACCAAATTGGACTAAAATGTATAAAATAACAAGAACACTCCAATTGACTGGCTAGAATCCAGTACAAATGCAACACACAGCCTGAAAAATCAAACAGTACACAAGCAGCAACATACCTACTATTCCGGCCATTAACATAGCCCATCCAGATAGCATTAGCTAAGCTATCTCTGAATTCTTCCATTTCTCTACTCTCACTTGTTGAGTTTGAAAGATAACCGCCATACGATTCATTAGAACTAAGTAATTCACGATCAACCTCTTCGATAAGCTCCCTATCTGGATCAACACCCATCAAATAATTGTGTAATATGCATGCAGCAAGCACAATATCAGCTTGTGTGCGTACTGAGTAGAATGGCTCATTCCCACTACCTAACATTGCAAACCTCTTCTTTAAAACACCAAAAGCCCTTTCTATTGCATTTCGAAGAGAACAATGCCTATGGTTGAATATTTCTCTAGCTTTTTGGGGAGCAAGCACGCCATATTCTTTCAAATGGCAACGAGTTTTTCTATAGGGAGTTAAGAACCCACGTCTCAATTGATACCCCGAATCAACAAGATAGAACTTTCCATTCGGAACTTCTAGCCTATCAATTCTATTTTCTAGAGCACTATTTAGAACTCTCGAATCAGAAGCGGAACCTTCCCAACCAGATAACACATAAGTGAACTTCAAATCAAACCCACAAGCTGCGAGAACATTGATGGTAGGGTACTGCTTTCGTCCTCGATATCTCTGAACCACGACGATTGGGGCTTTTACATGAAAATCTGAACCATCAATTGCACCAACACAATCCTAGCCCAAAAAAAAAAAAAAAAAATTGACTAAATTTATCAGAATCTTATTTTAGAATAATATAAATAATAGAATATGCATTACTCATTTTTGGACATTTACCTTGAAATAAGGAAAGAACCTCGAGCTATTTGCAATCTTAGGAGGGCATTCAGAACCATTTGGTTGCTTTAAAAATATTGATTCCAAGGAAATAATGGCCTTCAAGACATTGTGGAAGTGTCTACTCACTGTTTCCTTCGAGCGCCAATAATCCAACTTTACAGAATAATTTCTCCTATTATGTCCAATAATATTGAGAAACTTGGCAACTTGTTCCTCAATTGTGCTAAAATAGGTATCTCTCAATCTCCCTAAATCGCGCAAAATGCAAACTAATCTAGCAAAGGCATCCTTTCCCATGCGAAGCTCATTGCGACAATCTTGCTCCCCTTTTTGTGTAAGCCTACTCAAGTGAAATTAACGACGAATATCCCCTTCACCATTTTTGAAAAGGGGCCTATCAACATGACTCTTGAGACATGTAAGAGAGGCTACAAGACTGGCCGCACATGCCCCGTAAACAACAACGCTCGCAGCTGCCCATTTTCTAAGGTTCTCCCACCCATCTATCTATAGTAGATAAACAAAAAAATTTGATAGAAAGGAGACAATGAGTATATATTTTATAATAGTAGATAAACAAAACTCATAAAACAAGCAAGTAAAGTTTTAATATAAGACTATTAGATAACAAATAAAGAATGCAAATTCTTCAACTACTAACTTGGCTGGGCATTAGAAAGGGGGGAAAAACAACTCTATGTAAACCTGCAAAACTACAAATTGAAGAAAAGTGAAAATTGCAGAGATAATCAGAGAGTTATTGGGAGAATGAATTGAACCTAGTTCAAAGGCAGAGCAAAAAGAGGTAGAGAGAGAGAGAGAGAGAGGATGGGAGATGGATATTGGCTAGAAAGGCAAGCAAAGCAATGGCAATGAAAGTCAGCAAACATTAGCAGCTCTTTTTATGTTGGAATGTTGGCTACCAATTCAGTTGAAAACTTCAAATTACCATTATTTTCTATTAGTCAACCAGCAGACATAATTTGGATAAGCATTAGTGGATATCAAATTCCAACAAATGAAGATTTGAAAGTTGAGTACTAAAGTGGACTAAAACAATGTTCTGACAACGTATGTTCATGACTGTGCAAAGAGCATGCGTGAATGTATGTGCAAAGAGTCCATCACATTTGAAGGGCAGAACAAACTAAGGTTGGACTAAGTAAAGAAACCGATGACTTTGACATGAATCCTCATATTCTCAGCACACACAGTACCTCAACGTATTCAAGTAGTTCATAACATTACCTCATATTCTTCATTAATATTATCTTGTGGATTAGACAAATCCCTCCAAGGCCTGAAAATTGCATCTTGCTCTTCGATGTCATCCTCAAGCTGAGACGATTCAACAGCTGGACGCTTCAAATTTCTTCTCATGGATGATTCATCGGAGGCTGAGCGCTTCATAGATGCGCCAGTGGGCACTTTGGGGCGATTGGCGCGAGGTAGTGCAGTGTTTCTTGGCTTGTCTAATGCCATGGACTATTCAATCTACTGCTAGCCTATCACAACCACATAAGGCACCACGCAACCCAGTTAATGAGACCATACAAATAAAGCTCAAACAAACAACAAGATAGATCAAACAATAGCAACCAACAAGACAAATCAACAACGATAGGAAGTGGGCTTAGGCAAAAGTCAATGAACCAACAACAGCAACCAACAAGACAGATCAAACAGACAAAGGCATTTTCACTGAAATCGATCGTAAAATGTCCCAAATCGATCGCAAAAGTCAATGAAATCCCGAGTTCTATACGCCAAACAAAACCCTAGCCCTGAAATCGATCGCAAAATGTCCCAAATCCAGAACATTGGGTAACAATCAGGCACGAAAAACAGAGATCAAGAAAATCCAGAACAAAGAAAAATCAGAAAAGTTCATCGTCGCCGGAGTTGAGCGTTGCCAGAACAAAGAAAAATCAGAAAATCCAGAGCTAGAGAGAGACAAAGAGATAGAGAGTTACCGGATTATGCACAAAGATGGTCGCCGGATTTGAGCGTCGCCGGAGGAAGCCGGAGGAGGTGAGGAGAAAAGGGGGGCTACGAGGAGAGAGAGAGCGACAGTCGGGGATATGCACAGCAGCACAGGCCAGAGAGCGTGAGAGTTGAAGTGAGGAGGGGGAGGGTATTGGGCTCGAAGCTGAACAATTTTCCAGCTTTTTTCCTCACATTTTGTGTGGAAAATATCTTCTACTATATTTTTTTCATTTTCCTTCAACTTTTCTCTCTTATTTTTTTTCCTTTCATTTTTCCTCACTCCAAACATGAGAAAATTTTTTATTTTCCAAATTTTTTTTCTTTCCAAGCTATTTTCCTGGGTCCAAACAGGCCCTTATAGTTCTAAATGCAATTTAGTGAATATAAGATGAAATAAAAGTGTGTTTTCATAGTTCTAAACAAGTCAATGACGAATATGACTTCAAATCCAAGCCCCCCTTATAAATGGAGCCCTTCAACCCCCATATTCTCCCATGCACTCTCTCTAGCCCCTTCCAAAACCCTACCTCAGGAGCGTCGTGGGCTTATCTCTCTAGGACCCCTCGAGTGTCAACTTCTCTCTCTAACCCTGCTGGCAACACTGTGAACATCTCTCTTTAAACCCCTAGCTCCACCGTGAACTTTTCTCTCTCTACAACAATGAGGTTCTCAAACACCTTCCCCATCAGCCTCCTGACCCTACTCCTTGTCATCAGCATCCTCGGCAGCGGAATATGGCTAGCCCACCATGCCACCACCGACTACGGGAACTCTGCTTCGGTACCGCTCATTCCCCCCCTTGGTTACACTACGTTACCTTGTATGTCTACACATGCATGCATATTTTTAAAGATTTCTCATTTTTTGTGTTTAGAACTACATATAAAAATAGTTTTTTTACTTAGAGCATAAATATAAAAGTAATGATCTAAGTAAGAAATTAATGTTTTATATTCACTAAATCGTGTTTAGAACTATCAAAACACACTTTTACTTTGTCTTGTGACATATAGAGCGAAACTATTCATAGATCGATTGTGAAAATGATAACCTATTGTTTGATTATTTTTTTTTTTAATTTTCAGCTCTCTTTTTAATTTCATTATTACTTAATTCAAAATGAAGTGGAAAACAAAAGTTGTCACAAAATTATTCTTTGAAATTATTCAAGCAAATCCAACCCCACAATTTATTAATTTCATCGTTGTAACTTGTAACATATATTGCTAAAATATGAATATGAAATAGAAAGATATGTCCCATTTTCGTTATTATATTTAGGACAATTAGTCAAACAATAGCCTATAACATGAGATGTAAAGCAAATTCTTAACTCATCACATGCAAGTGTTGGAACTTGAATAATAAATATGTAAACCTTTGTGATCATGATGGCGCACAAATAAGCATATAGGCATTTAATACAAAGTTTAGCAAAATATAGATATGTCTTCACCTTAACTGAATAACTTTTCATGTTAAATGTTAGATCATTTAAACTAATAACCAAATTTAATAATAACCAATGAGCCGCAATACATTTTAAAAAGAAAATTCATTAACCAAATTGTGAAATTCATGGACATAATATGTAGGTCAAGTCATTGAGATTTGCATTGAGAGTTGAGGTACACTTATCACCATTGTATTCCTACCACTTCTTTGATTTGAGGGGGAAAAAAGTTAAACAAAAAAACAGCATTATATTCACACGGCTGACATGGATGAAGGAAACAAA
The DNA here is from genome assembly GCA_029747015.1 of Carnegiea gigantea. NCBI lineage: Eukaryota > Viridiplantae > Streptophyta > Magnoliopsida > Caryophyllales > Cactaceae > Carnegiea > Carnegiea gigantea. The sequence goes on from JAKOGI010000043.1 coordinate 552,718, forward strand.
ATAATGCTAGATAATTCATATAAAAGACCTCATTAATCAAATAAGGAACACAATAATATTCACACAGTTATGGAAAAGAATTATGATGACTTACCTAAGTTAAATTGAAATATTATTGGTGAAGTTACAACTGAACAGAAATGAGCACAATTAAAATTGGAGTATGAGTTTGAAGTCTTCTAAAACATATAGTTGAAATCATGCCTTATTAAAAGTGAAAGTATGCTTAAAATTTCAATTTTTAATTCAATAAAAATAAAAAGAGAATTAAAACAGATGTACGAACCAATTAGTAATGAAACAAATACATTTGTCGCTGAAGAGACAAAAATTTTGAGTACATAATTGTAGTATCAAGGTTCAACCCAATTGATGCAGTCCTAATTTGACCAGAAATTCAATGTTCAATAAAAAATAACAAATCTCATAATTTACATACAAAATCAAACCAACTGTTATTTAAGGTCAAGAGAACATTAATTTTCACATTTTATTAAAATAATGGATCTCATAAATTTACATCTGCAAATTAACCAATTCAATCCCAATCAAAAATCTAGAGTACCATTCCTTAGCAAATTTGATTTATTGTATATTAGCTTATGTTTCCTTTTTTCTGGTTGATATAATAATGCAATTAAGTTGCATCTAACTATAACAATACAACAACACATTATAATGATTTATCACTCATCTCCTTCCATCTTACCCATAGGTACCAGGCCCTTTCTTTGACTATTTTCTAATCCACATCCATGACAGAGGATCATACATGATCAAAAGGGAACATAAGCTAATAGTTAAGATTGTCAAATAGGCCAAGTCGTGTTGAGATCGTATTCGTGTCAAACTTAAATGGGTTGAGAAATCATTAACTTGAGCTAGCCTAACCCGTTGAAAACATTGACCTGTACCCATTTATTTTTTAAATGGCTTGACCTCAAATTTGCGTATTAACCTGTTTAATATAAACGGATTAGGTTCACGTTATCCAGTTACTCGTTTATATACTTAACATTTTGACTAAAATATGATTGGCGAGAACCATAAATCAATCATTTGAGTTTAATATATAATTATGACACAACCATTATCCATGGTCCACAAGATCCATAGTCACAAAAGAAAGATACACTTGATTAATCCCCATGTTTTCACAATTATTCCCCCAAAACACATGGTAATTAGGTAAACTATTCAACCTATTTAACCCATTTAATTAGATGGGTTATATAGTTTTTTTGGCCACAATTCTCAACCTGAAGTCAACCAGATTGATTAAACAAGTTAAACGTGTCAACCCTTTTAGTTGAAAGGGTTAAAAATTTTTATTCAAACCTACTTAATTTCATGTTTGATTGGGGTACTCTTATATGGATCAGAATGTTGGCTTATAAAAAAGACCCAAGTTTAAATGCTAATAGTCGCAGAGATGAGGATGATTAGATGGATGTATGGTTATACGAGATTGGATAGAATTAGTAATGGTGTAATTAGAGACTTAGTTAAAGTTGCTCACATCGAAGATAAGACTCGAGAAACAAGACTCAGATGGTTTGGTCATATGAAAAAAAGGAGTGTGAATGCTTCAGTGAGGAGATGTGAGAGGACCAAATTCCTGAAGGTAAAAGAGAGATGGGATGACCAAAGAAGAATTTGGATGAGGTGATCAGAGAGGACCTGAAGGTAGTAGGATTGACGGAGGAAATGGCTCAGGATAGGAGACTATGGAGGGGTAGGACTAAGATCTTAGATCTCAAAGAGTTAGCCTTGTAGTTGTCTCTTGGTTGCAGTAGGATAGGTTTGGATGTGATTTTTCGTATGTCGTGTTTTAATACAGGTAGTACATACCGGTGGGAAGAGACAGTATTTGTCCACCTTAGTGTGTTAAAGTATAGTACCTTCCTCTGTTAGTTATACTTTTGTTTACATAGTTACTATCACCTGTTTTATTAGTACTTCTTAGTTTGAGTCCCTGCTGCTTATCTTTAGTTTTGCTCCTTAAATTATTTTCATAAAATCCTTCGTCTATAAAATCATTTTCACAAAATCATGTTTTGTGGGTCTTTTGGATTCAGCCTCTCAATGGGCAATGCTGCCAGTTGAGGTAAGGTTGCCTATATGTGGATCTCCCCCAATCCCGCGAAAGTGGAACCCACACTAGGAGGTGGTGTTGTTGTTGTTGGGGTACACTTGTAATTGTCTCACATTAAATTTTGACAACCATACTAATAATAGATCAATACAACAAAATTACACTACTAAAGTCTCACCTCACCTTCAACATTATCAATAATTCTCCCATGAAGGCAGTCAAAAGTATGATCATCCATATAGTTGTCATACTTTGTGTTGCTTCGTGGCGTTCATGGACTCCTACTTGTACGTGAAATTTTCTTTCTCTCCACTACTAGAATTTACCAACTATAACGTAACCTTCAACTGCGGCTTATCATTGCCATTCCCCATTTTCCCATCTAAGTCATTAGTATTAGCCTGTCTTAAAATTAATTCCATCACCCATGAGATAGAAGCTTGAAAATTGTTATCCAAAAATGAAAACTAAAATCCAAACATTAAAGAAAAAATAAAGTTAATGAGGAGATAGAGGCATAGATGAGGAGGGGACGAAGCTGCCTTCTTTTTTTAATTTATCAAAAGACAACTACTTTTAATCAAGGAATATAGATCGCATCGCCTTTGTCCAAGAAAAATAAGTTAATAAAAGGATTGATATAAATTGATGAATTTTGATAAAAGGCAGACAGGATAATTCAGACAAGATATGTAGAAAAAGGCGTAGGGGAACTGAGAATTTATTTGCAATTACCAACTTGAAGATTCTTGATAATCCATCAATTATCGCTTTTGCTAAACATGCAATTGCCAATCCCTCACAATCTATTCAGCATATAACTGCCAATTATCTAAAATATTTTTAAAATTCAAAATTCAAAATTAGATTTTAGAAATTTTTGGACAAGAGCGTGTAAAGATGCAAAAATAGGAGATGGAAAGCTTTACAACCCTCATCATTCCACTACTTATAATATAAAGATTAGGTCTGTATATCTAGAATGCGAACGCAAAGTCAATAACTTTTCCTAATTCCACTATTACGTGGTTTGGCAATTGCCAAAACACGTAATAGTATCTGTAAAATAAATACAGATTAGATACTAGTACTTGCCTCTGAAAAAATTAAAAAAATTCACGTACTATCCAGTTATCAACACAAGTTTGAATTCTACGGATTTTTATTTGCATCTCGTATACTAATGATTCGTTTTGTTGATGATAAGGGGAAAAAAGGATTTAATATACCAATATACCATTATCTCTTTATCATTACTGTTGAGATTACTGACTGACTAACAAACTATGCCACATTAGCCATTGTAGCAAGTAACTAATTATTCTCTTCTTAGTTAGTTAGTTAGTTAGCTCTCCTTAGATTCATTTTTCTGTACATATGATGAGTGTAGATACATGTATAGTGGCACTCTTGGCAGCAATGAGTAATGATTCTTCTCTCCAAGATTTCTCTCTCTTTCAAGAACTCATTTCCATGGCCTAAGTTTACATGGAATCAAACAAGGTTGCTCAATCTTGGTTTTCCACTGTCCCTATTTGATGAAAATTAATTGCACATATTAGGCCTTGTCAGTACATGTTGGGCCTTATTAGTAGCCCACATGTAAGGGGCGTGTTGGAGTATAAAAGTAGGTATTGTCTCACATTGATAAAATATAAAGAATATAAAAATGAATTTTGTCCCACATTGATAAAATTAAAGCACTTGAGTATATATATAAGCTTGTCAGTTACTCCACTAATTGCCAATTGATTTCAGGTTGGAATCTCATATGAGCTTATGTGCATGATTCTTTGTTGAAAGCCTAATTGATGTAAAATTTAATAGGGTATCAGAGTTTGCATGGTTCAGATCCTGAATCATCCTTCTTGATTTTTTCTTTCTTGATCACCTGATTTGTATCATCGATATCTAGCTTATCTTCTCTTACAGAAATTTTCTTTTCTTCCTCAATTGGTTGGTTTGATTCCCCAATCAATTTAGTTATACAACTTACTAATTCAGGTTTCTCTAACCTTGATCTTTGATTGAGTTTTTTTGGTGAAAACTACTTTATCTTTAATCTCAGAGTTGCATTGGCAAATAATGAGGTTCTTTGCAGATATCAGAGGCAAATCAAGAACTACAATGATGATCCACTTTTTTTTCAAGTTTTAGATAATCTAGGGTTGCAGTTACTGAACATCAAGCTTAATGGATTTAATTTTCAAAGATGGACAAAATTAGTGAGGTTTACATTGAACACTAAAGCTAAAATTGGTTTTATTAACGGATCTTGTAGCAAACCTACTATCAATTCTCCTAACTATAGCCCATGGATTAGATGTGACAGCATGGTAGTGAGGTGGTTGTTGAATTTTATGATTTCTAATCTGTCTGAAACTTTTTTGCATGTGAATTCTACTCAAGAATTATGGAATGAATTATCAGAGAGATTTGTGAAAGTGATGGACCCTTATTGTATTAATTACAGAAGGGAATTTCTAAGTTGTATAAAGGAATAGATGGTGTAATTGTTTACTACACTAAACTCAAAAAACTTTGGGATGAATTAGTTGATTGGTATGAAGTGCCTTTATGCAGTTGTGCTGAGACTTTCATTGCTATTAAGAAAACTGAGGAACTGGATTAGAGAAGAAAATTGATGCAATTATTGATGCCTCTCAATGATGATTATGACACTATTAGACGTGAGATCCTCTTGCTTGGCCCTCTCCCTATAGTTAACAAGGCTTACTCAATGATTCACAGGGTAGAAAAACACAAACAAGTTACTAGTAGTGTGTGAACTACTAGAGAGATAGCTGCCAATGTTTTTAAGTCAGGACCAGGCATTGGAGTTCTTGAAGACATAGAATGTGCTTCCACTGCTCTTCTGACCAAGAACAACCAGAAGGGAAAGAGAGACCCTAAGAAACTTAAGAGCAACAAATTCTACTGTCATTGTCAAAGAATTGTTCACACTGTTGATTAGTGTTTCAAAATCATGGGTTATCCTGATTGGTATAAGGGACCTAAAGACAATTCTACAAGAATAAAAAGGCTTGGTGTCAAATTTACTGCTAACATTGTCCATTCAAATGTAGTTCAGGATTCTCCTCTTGATGAAGGAGAAAAGAACATATAGACCAAGTTTTTTTGTCAGATCGATTAGCATATGGTTCATGCACTAGGACAAGAGATGATTAAGTTCATATAGGGTAGGCAATCATTGGCTTCACAAGATGAAGGTCTCAATGCCTATGCCTACTTTGTAGGTATTATTGGCTCTCATTCTAGTGCATGCTTTGTTGTGCCTAGTAATTGTTATGACTCTTGGATTGTAGATGCAGGAGCAAGTGACCATATGACCTTTGATTTTAGCCTTTTCTTCATAACCTTAGATAAACTCATTTATGTAATCCTCCCTTATGGAAGATTGAAAACTGTAGCTAAAGTTGGCCAAATATCCGTGAACCCAAGCCTCACTTTGAAAAATGTTCTTCATGTGCCAGAGTTTAATTCAAATAGCTTTCCATTGGAAAATTATTGACTGATCAACCTTTTTACACCAAAATTTACCCCCATAAATGCATTTTTTAGGACCTTAGAACTGAGAAAGTAGTAGTTGTAGCTTCATTTGATGGTGGATTACACAAACTTAAGTCCTTAAATAATGGACAGACACAGCACACCTCACATTCTAGTGCTCACCATCATCAGAAATCAAGAAATTCCTCCAGTTCCTTGCTATTCTTTGTTGTCTCCAATAATGCAGCATGCAATTCCATTTCTTTTGATGTTTTATATGCTACACTACAGTATACATCTTCGTCAAAAATGGAGCATATCCCCTATGTAAAGAACACAAGATCAGTGACTTCTTTTGTGAAACATATATTCTAGCTAAGTGGCGTAGATTGCCTTCCAATAAAAGCTCCATTACTTCTAAAAACCCATTTCAACTATTTCATATGGATGTATGGGGACCCCATAGAGTGGCATCTATAACTAGTGCGAAGTTCTTTTTAACCATTGTTGATGACTTCAACAGATGCTCTTGGACTTTCTTATTGTAAAATAAGTTATAAGCTCCTCTGTCATCAAACAATTTTTCGCCATGGTAGAAACTCGTTTAAAACTCATATCACCATGATCAGATTTGACAATGGAACTGAGCTCATCCAATCTACTTGTGTAGATTTTTTCACCGCCAAAGGTGTTTTACATCAAAAATATATTGTTAAAACCCTACAACAAAATGGGTGGTAGAAAGAAAGCATAGGCATTTGCTAGAAACAATAAGATTCATTATATTTCAAGCTGGTTTTCCAAAAAGTTTTTGGGGAGAATGCATTCTCACTACCACTTACATCATTAACAAACTAACTATAGAAAATCTCTCCTAAAAGAGCCCTTTTCAAACTCGCCATGTTACACCTCCATCCTATGAGGAACCGAAAGCCATAGGTTGTTTGGGTTTTGCCCATACAGTGGGTTAACTAGATAAGTTTAAACCAAAAGCTATTAAGTGTGTTTTACTTGGTTACAGTCATGGTTTTAAGGAATGCAAACTTTATGTTTTGGACACACATAAGATTTTCATAGCAAAGATGTAATATTCAGGGAAACTACTTTCTCTTTTAAATGAAGCACCATGACACAAGTACTCTGTACAGATGGTCCTCATTAGATTCTTCATTTCCCTATCTTCATCCTCATTATTCAGATAATGCAGTCCTTGCATCCAAATTGTCTACTGTTCCAGATACTCCTTCTCCTTCTATAACTTCATCTTCTACCAATGGTTTTGATCTCTCACAAACTCGTAAACTCTAGCTGCACATGATAACTTTCATGATAATTTCCCTGATGCTTCTTCAGTTTTTACTTCTTCACCATATTGTTCTTCTAAACCTATTTCTAAGCCCTGCTAGAAGGTCTCAAAGATCCAGAGGGCCTCCTTCTTGGCTCAAGGATTTTTTTTGTATGCTATAACACTTCAAGGCCAGTAGCTCCTTATCCTCACTCTGACAGCTCACATTCACTTTCACATAGCTTCATCACCACTTGTTCCTATCTTCCATTCACATCTCCTGATCTAACACATTTATCCTCTAACTATGTGGCTTCTCTTATAACTGTTCTACAAACACTTGAGCCTCGTAGTTATGCACATGCAAAGCTACATCCTGAATGGCTAATGGCTATGAACTCGGTGTTAGAAGCCTTGGAAAAGAATGGTAGTTGGCAACTAACTACTTTACCTGCTGGAAAGATAACACTTACTTCCGAGTGGATCTATGGGACTAAGTTTAGACATGATGGGTCAATAGAAAGATACAAGACTAGACTTGTTACTTGAGGCTTTAAACAGGTTAAAGATAAAGACTATAAGCATACTTTTTCTCCAGTGGCTAAGCTCACAACTGTGAGAATTTTCATAGCACTTGCCCTGTTAAAGATTGACCTTTGCATCAACTTGACATTAATAATGCTTTCTTACATGGGTGTATTGATAAAGAATTTTATACGCACCCACTTGAGGGATATAATAAGGCCATGCCTGGACAGGTCTGGAAATTAATAAGATCTCTATATGGCCTGAAACAAGCATCTAGACAATGGAACCTTGAATCAACAAGGTTTTTTATGTCCAAAGGTTTTCATCAATCAAAGAGTGATTATTCCTTGCTTATAGAGGTTTCTATTGGTCTGCATACCTTTATTTTAGTGTATGCGGATGATCTCCTTATAACAAGTGGTGATGTTTAAGGGATTAATGCCATCAAGCATGACTTACACTCTGCCTTCACTATTAAAGATCTAGAAGTGGCAAGATATTTTTTGGGACTTGAAATTTCTAGGTCAAGTGAAGGCACTTTCTTGAACCAGAGAAAATACATTTTGGATATTCTATCTGATGCAGGACTCACAGGAGCCAAACTTGCCAAATTTCCCCTGCCTAAAGGTCTAAAGTTGTCAACAAATAGTAGTCCTCTTTTGACAAGTCCAGCAACCTATAGAAGACTCATAGGTAGACTACTCTATTTTACTCTCACCAGACCTGATACTTCATATGAAGTTCAACACTTGAGTCAATTTTTACGAGCACCATGGAAGTCCCATTCATAGGTAGCCGAGCATGTGTTGAGATACGTGAAAGGAACTAAAAAAAAAAAATTAAATGATTCCATTAAAAAAGAAAAAAAATTTAAAAACGTCTCAGTAAGGTCATATATTAAAAAAAAACGTTATAGGCATTCGTTGAGTAAATTCTGACAATATCCTCAATTGAAATTTACATGAACCACTTGTGATTAGCTATTCATTTTGGGGAGGTTAACTAGGAAAGATATTGACATTAGAACTTATGTTATTGATTTTTTTTTGGGGGGGTTAGAAATGACTTGCAATATTGTTTGTGATTAGTTATGCACTATTGTGTTATTAAGTATAAATTGATCCTTTATTAAGTTGCATATGTATTTAATTTTGCAATTATTATTTTTGTTTGTAATGGGTGATTCTATCACCAATTTGATGAATTTAGTAGCTAAATTTAGGACTATTTGACTTTGATAAATTCCCAAATTCCCTTTATGGAGTCTTAAATTAGGGAATGTTAAAGAATTATTCTCCATATCTTTTGTATATGATTCTCCATATCTTTTGTATATTATGTTTTCCATATAGTGTAGACTTCTTGTATTGCTTGATCGCCAAGCTAGGGTTAGGAGTAAGCATAAGAGGGGTGGTTGTCTTATACCTATAAATACATACATGTATGGCTGCCGTGAGGAGAGGGGTGGAAGATTAATCTAAGTCATCTTTTCTACACATATCTCTTCTCTCTTAAATTTCTTCATGATATCAGAGCACTGTGATCCAACCTTTAAAAAAAAAAAAAAACAAAAATCACAAACACCAAACCCTAGGATACACGACATGGGGAAGGATGATGAAACAAAGAACATTGAGACCTTTGTCATCACACCTCAATCTCCATACTACTTATCACCCTCAGATTCTCCTGGAGCCCTTATTACGGCTATCAAGTTCGATGAAAAAAATTATGACCTTTGGGAGCAAGCTGTAAGGACAGCTTTGCGAGCTAAAACAAGCTTGGCTTCGTGGATGGAACGACACGAAAGGAGGAGACGACAATTTGGCTATGGCTTGGGAGATGGTCAATTCAATGATGACATCCTGGACAATGAATGTCATTGACCCTAAACTCCACGGAAGCATAGCCTACGTCAATTCAGCCCATGCCATGTGGGAGAATACTAGGAAACGATACTCCATTTCTAATATACCAAGAATACATAAGCTAAAGGCTGAAATCGCATCATGTAAGCAAGGAAATATGGAAGTCATTGAGTTCCTATCCAAGCTCATGAGCCTCTGGAACGTACTTAGCAACTACATTCGTGTACCTGAATGCAAGTGCGAGGCGGCCAAAAAAATTCTTCAGATGGCGGAGAACGACAAAGTCCATCAATTTTTGATGGGGTTGAACGATGAGGAATTCTCCATAGTTCGTAGCCAAATATTGGCTCTTGATACCTTGGCAAGTATAGACAAAGTCTTCAATATGGTGCAATAAGAAGAGGCCCACGAAGGGGCGATGCTTAACCATGAAGGAACCACCATTCGGGATGGTGCTGCAGCCTTTGCCGTGAGCGATGCTAGGCCTAGCCAACGAAATGGGGACAAACCGACGTGCCGCCACTGTGGTAAGTATGGACATGATGCTGCTGGGTGCTACGAATTAATTGGCTATCCACCCGGGTGGAACTCACGCGGAGCCCGTGGTGGTCGAGGCAGAGGACGGGACGGCAGAGGAGGAGGACGTGCAGCAAGCAGCCGAGGACGTGGTGCTTTGAAGGAACAAGCTAATATGTTACAGACCAGCATGGAGACCGAAGAAGATAGTCACGGCGCACGGTCCTGGAGCAACAGCACGGGTAGCCACGGTGCACAGTCCTGGAGCAACAACACGAGCTTCACTCCTGAACAGATGCAAAAGATTTTGACACTGATCGAACCCTCTAACTCAGCTCATGAAAAACTTTCAGGTATGGGATTTTGGTTACTCGACAGTGGCGCCTCATGCCACATGACCGGGAACATTAACTTGCTTCATGAAGTGCATGTAGTATTAGCCATTGAAGTTCAACTACCCAATGGAGTGTATACCTTGGCAACCAAAAGAGGGTTTGCTTGTTTGAATCCTAATATTCCTCTAAAGGATGTAGTCTATGTTCCTCAATTAAATTGCAATCTCATATCTGTTGGGCAGTTAATTGAAGAACTATCATGCATTGTAACCTTCACTAATCAACATTGTGTGATACAGGACCTTACTTCGAGGAGCCCGATTAGAGTGGGTGAGCTGAAAAGAGGGGTTTATTACTTCAAAGCCAAGCCTACGGTAGCAATTCAAGTTAACCGGGTTTCTTCATATGAACTATGGCATCAATGCTTGGGGCATCCATCTCGACAGGCGTTATCCAAGCTATTTTCTGGTATTAGTAAAAGGTCTAGTAGTCATAAAGCGGATTTGTGTGATGTATGTGTACATGCAAAGCAAACACGATCATCTTGTCAAACTAGTGATCATATAGCTTTGAATAAATTTGATTTGATTCATATTGACATTTGGGGAGCATATCGTGTTAAGGAATTTTGTGGTGCATAATATTTTTGACTACTATTGATGATGCTAGTAAAGGAGTTTGGGTATACTTAATGAATGACAAACGCGAAACCTCTCAAATGATTAAAAATTTTTGCCATATGGTCCATACCCAATTTGATGCCAAGGTGAAAATTATTAGAAGTGATAATGGTCGCGAGTTTACTTCGGGAACTATGAACAATTTCTATAATGAAAATGGAATTGTTCATCAAACAAGTTGTGTTAATACCCCTCAGCAGAATGGGAGAGTAGAGAGACAACATCGTCATATTCTCAATGTAGCCTGAACACTATGTTTTCAAGCCAATCTCCTGATTGAGTTTTGGGGGGAATGTGTGCTAAGTGAAGCCTACCTAATTAATAGGACACCCTCCACAATCCTTCAAGGCAAAACTCCCTTTGAGGTTCTCTTTGGAACTAAGCCTACATATGATCATATTAAAGTCTTTGGATGCCTTTGCCATGCATACAATTTACAACAACAAAAGGACAAATTTGGTCCTCAGAGTCGAAAGTGTGTGTTCATTGGTTATCCTTATAGACAAAAAGGGTGGAGGCTTTATGATGTTGAAAATGGTGCTATATTTGTTAGTAGGGATGTCATGTTTTGTGAAGAGTCTTTCCCTTTCTCAAAGCATTCAAAGGACGGCGATGAGTGTGTGGAGTATGAAAATTTATCTGAGCTTTGCGTCAATAATCAGAACCCAGCTCCCGATCCAGCGGTCATTCAACATACTGGGCTGGACATTTTGGAGAGGGACGACCCTGGTTTGATGCACGCTGGATTGCATGGGTAGTCCATCGAGAGGAGGAGCGACCCACTAGCATCAATAGGCTCATCGCCAGGCCCAGTTGCAGCAGCATCAGGCCCAGGTGCATCCCCTGGCCCAGCTGCGTCATCTGGCCCAGACGCCGCCCATACCAGCTGCACTAACTAGCCCAGCAGGCTTCTCAGGCCCGATCTCTTCTGGGCCTAGTACGACTGGGCCCTCAGCTTCAGATCAAACGGTCAGCCAAGGGATAGGCCCACCAGCAGAGTTCGCAGGCCCAATATGAGAAAAACGTCTCATAAAGAAGCCCAGTCATCTCACGGACTACGTTTGTTACTCGGTGCAGTCCAAGAACCCCTCTTCCTCAGCACAACCGCCTCAAATGGTATCCTCAGCTAACCCTTATCCTATAGTTGATTATGTTACATGTGATCGGTTTTCTAATGCCTATAAAGAATATATTGCTACTATTACAAAAGTGGTGGAGCCTAGGTACTTTCATGGGGCAGTCCAAGACCCCAGGTGGAGAGAAGCAATGGCCAAGGAAATTGAAGCTCTCGAATTAAACAAAACTTGAACCTTAGAAGAACTACCTCCAGGAAAGAAACCCATAAACTGCAAATGGGTATACAAGATTAAGTACAAGGCTGACGGGAGTATCGAGCGCTATAAAGCTCGTCTAGTTATTCAAGGGGACCAGCAAGTAGAAGGATTTGATTATGACGAGACCTTTGCCCCTGTCACCAAGATGACGAGTGTGAGATGTTTTCTAGCCGTTGCAGCTGCCCGAGGGTGGAAATTGCATCAGATGGACGTAAACAATGCATTTCTGCATGGGGATCTCGATGAGAAGGTATACATGACCTTACCCCCAGGATTCCGGACACAAGACTCTTCAAAGGTATGTCGGTTGCAAAAATCACTCTATGGGTTGAAACAAGCTCCTCGGCAGTGGTTTGCAAAGTTATCATCCAAATTGGCAGAATATGGGTTTATACGATCCTATGCAGATTACTCCCTGTTTACCTACAGGAAGGGAAATATATTCATGGCACTCCTCGTCTATGTAGATGATATTGTGCTTATGGGGAGTCACGATGAAGCTTGCAGCAAATTTAAGAGATATCTAGATGATTTTTTCCGCATTAAGGATCTAGGGCCTCTCAAATATTTTCTTGGTATTGAGGTCGCTAGAAATGGACAAGGGATATTTCTAAACCAAAGGAAGTGCGCTCTGGATATTATAGATGAGTGCGGACTTCTGGGGTCCAAACATGCTGATTTTCCTATGGAAACGAATTACAAGCTTGCCCTAAATGATAGCACACCATTGCATGAAGCAGCGCGGTATCGACGACTCGCAGGGAAGTTGATTTATCTTACTATTATGCGCCCCGACATTGTCTATGTTGTTCACATTCTCTCTTAGTTCATGCAAGCACCTAAGGTCTCCCATATGGAAGCCGTTACACACGTACTTAGATACCTTAAGGGGTGCGCAGGACAGGGTCTGTTATTGAAGAGCAATTGTGACCTACAATTGTATGCTTGCCGTGATTCAGATTGGGGCCCCTGTCCTATTACTCGCCAATCCATCACCGATTATTTTGTCACTCTAGGAGGATCTCCCATATCATGGAAGACAAAGAAGCAATCAACTGTCTCAAGATCCTCAGCTGAAGTAGAATATCGGGCTATGGCAACGGTGACCAGTCAGCTCATTTGGTCAAAGCACTACTTGCTTCCCTTGGTGTGTTTATGCAGGCGCCCATTCCGCTAAATTGTGACAACCAGGCAGCCATCCATATTGCTAGAAACCCAGTCTTCCATGAAAGAACAAAACACATTGAAATTGACTGTCATTTCACACGAGAATGTATTCTCTTAGGCGAGTTGCAGCCACACTATCTCCCGTCAAGTCTCAATTGGCAGACATCTTCACCAAAGCCTTGGGCAAGCAGCAGTTTCATTTTCTACTGGGCGAGTTGGGCATGATCAATCCCCATGCTCCAACGTGATGGGGAGTGTTAAAGAATTATTCTCCATATCTTTTGTTTATGATTCTCCATATCTTTTGTATATTATGTTTTCCACATAGTGTAGACTTCTTGTATTGCTTGATGGCCAAGCCAGGTTTAGGAGTAAGCATAAGAGGGGTGGTTGTCTTGTACCTATAAATACATGCATGCATGGCTCCCGTGAGGAGAGGGGTGCAAGATTAATCTAAAGTCATCTTTTCTACACATATCTCTTCTCTCTTAAATTTCTTCAGGGAACTAAAATATTCTTTTTAGTCACATTAATTTACATTGGAAATCGTCAAATGCTTAGAACTAGATGTAATGACGTGAAATCGATGCGATCTGCCACTTTCGAATCCCCCCTCCCAAGTCCCAAAACCTCATCTTATAGAAAGCGCCAGTGACCCGTCCAGTTCTCCCGTGTATCTCTCTAACCCTTCCCAACACATTTTTCTTAATTTTATATCAATTTCTTCATATTTATGATTAGTTTTTCAATTATATTTATCATTTTTCTTCTACGGTCCATCTTGATGTGTTATTGGGCATTATATTCGCACACATCTCACTTAAAATCATTCTATAAATTATTAAAACTATTAGAAGCTTACAACATATCATTGCTAACATATAATGTATATAAAGCAACACATGTGCAATGCACTTACAACGCACGGATATTATGCCAGTTCAATATAATATGTAGCCTATAAATTATATAAAATTTACCACATTGCTAGTAATTTTTTAACAATAAGATCGAACCTCAACAGGCATATCAACCAGATGGGAATAGAGATAGACTAAACTATTAAAATTCACAAAAAAAAGAACGCCAAATTTAAGTAACACCAAATTAAGCACTATCACCATAGCTAAAATGGTATGCCCAAAACCCAAAGCAGTAACCTCTACAACTATTTTTCTCTAAAGCCATATGTAGCATTTGTATACTAACTCTCGCACTCGAGCAATAAGGGTGTAACAACTAGTAAACATATGAGTGCGTGTATATATATATATATATATGTATCCATACACACATATACACACGTGTGTGTATGTGTGAGCGTGTCTGCCTGTGTGTCTATATATATATATATATATATATATATATTGAGAGTGTACGCGCGTATGTTTATGTATATGTGTATGTACTTATTTTTACACACACACACACACACACATATATATATATACATACATATATAACAGTATTTATTTAAAACATCATTAAAATTTATAATGTCATTGTGGTCAACGTCTAATTTCTAAAGAATTCGTAGATTATTAGTTTTGACCATTGTGTTAAATTTTTGTAATTTGCTTTTGTGTTTTACATAAGTGCCTTGTTTCTATAAATTTTTGCTTAAATTACTATAATTTTAAATTACCCCTACTTCTTTATCATATCACAGTTTTGTTCATAAATTGTCATTCTATTATTACCAAATATAATTAGTGTAATCTTGGGTCAAGTTTAACAGTCCATTAATTGGCCAAAGACAATTAAAAAATGCTATACAATATTTATCTTTGTTATATGTAACCTACAAATTCTCCTAGGTATCTTTAAAATTTATGTCCAAGATTATTAACTGCAGCAATATTATGGCCATAATTAACATCATAGGGTGGAAAGGCGAATTCATTTGCTACAATTATGAATATGTAGGGAAATCGCAATTACTTTACCTATTAGTTCTTAGAATTAGTCTACAGTTGTCAATCTCATATTGATTTTAGTTATTTGCGCTCGCAAATAAACCTCCAGTCACTCTCCCACGGCCCAAGTGAGTACATATTTCTAACCATCATTTAATGCATTAAAATGCAAAGTCTATATCATACACTTGATAGTAGGTATTTTCGGAAGCATCATAAGTGAAATATGTATTAATAACCACTCATATGATGAATACACTTTGAAAAATGTATATATATCTGGTAATAAGAGTACATACTTTTGGGGAGTATGTAATAGTTTGCCATTAAAACGCAAAGTCTATGCCATACACTTGAGAATAAGTACTCCCGGAAGCAATGTAAGCAAAATATATATTAATAACCGCTCATATGACAAATGCACTTTGAAAATATGTATATATGTAGTAATGAATGAGTACATACTTCCGAGGGTATGTAATAATTTGTCATTAAAATGCAAAGCCTATATCATGCACCCGAAAGTAGGTACTCCTGGATGCAACATAAGCGAAATATATATTAACAACGCTCATATGACAAAATACACTTTGAAAAATGTACATATTGTTACAGTTGGTTAGACAGTTAGACAGCTAGCCAGCTCAATGCCAGCTCAGCCAAGTTGTTAGAAGTTTGCTAGGCATATAACAAATTGTTATTCTTTTAGTTTTGCTTTGTTCTTTCAGCTTTACATTATACTAGGGTCATACCCCTTACAATGCAAGGATATAGTTCAAACATATTTAAAATTGTATTGATAATGAAAAAAATAATTATTAATCCAGATAGTAAAAAAAGATATGTTAGATTACTCAATTTACGAATAGTTGAGCATTTTTTTAAATTTCTTTTCCATTGTGATAATATGTGCTCTTCATTCTTAATGTTCAACTCACAGTGTTTTTATTCATTTAAATAATTTATTTATTAAATATATATTTTATATAAATGTTAAGTTTTATTACTAATTAATAAGTGGTATTCACTTTAATATGTAGAATTGATATTGCAATAAATCTATACCCATCTTAACTCAAATTGGGTATCCTATGTGGCATCCAATGCAAGAATTGTAGTCAATTTTTATTTTAATTTTATTAGTATAAATAGCATAGAAAACATGTCAATTTTAAAAGTAGTAATAATCCTATTACAACATAATTATTGTTTTTTAGTTATAATAATTTCTTTTCTTTTTTCATGTAAATTATCACTTGAAATTCCTTTTGTATTTGTTCCATAATTATTCATATACTATGTTCCCAAAAATCTTTAATATGTGAGACATTTTTTGGTGGGCAAATTTAGTAATTAACTAGACTATCTTTTCATTTAACTACTTTAATAAAGATTATATTAAAGTTGGAGTTTTACTAATTACTATATAAATTATGCAAAAAATTAAAATCCTAATTTAATGTAGCATTGTATTAACTTAGCCTACATAGACCATTATGAAGTCAAGTAATCATATGTGGTATTATACATGTTATCCTATGTATCACTTATATATTGATTCTATCCAACTTTTAATATATATAGGGTTATACCTTTGCGATATAAGGATGTTAGTCAATTTTTATCTTAATAATGTAATATTAGTATAACTAATTAATAAAAATATATTACTTTAAAAGTAGGTTAACAATTTTATAATAGATAATTATTGTTTCCTTTATATTTTTCTTTAAAATCACTCTAAATTTCTTTTGTTTTCATATGGTAATGACCGTTTACCATTTTTTTTTCATAATTGTTGAACACGTCACAGTATAATTAATTTGTGATGGATATGTTTTAGGAGTTAAATGGAATATATTTTAATTTAACTTAATTTCATAAAAACTATATTACAATCTTATAGATTACTCTACATAAGATATATAAAAATTAACCCTAGAAAAATATTCATATAGAATCTAACACAATCTTTGTACATGTTGTCTTATATATCACTCACAAATTATCTTATGTGATTAAATTGTTATATGGCAATATGATATTACTCATTTACAATGACCTCAAGATCTAGACTTCAAAAAAAAAAAAGTAGTAACAATTAAAATTAAGGTAAAATTTGATTCTTTTATCTAACTCTATTCTTTTAATATTGAAAAATAAAATGAATCAATTTAAAATACAAAAAAATCAATTATTGCACATCAAGTTAATCACATGAGAACTTACTCAAAAAATAAAAAGAGTTAGGAGTGTAAAACCATGCAATAAATAATTAAGTTAATAGCATATAATAACATCTAATTAATAACATTAATGTTTATTAATATGTCTCCACTAATATCCACTAATTGCAAGTTCCCAAGTCATCAACTTGTGCCATATGAGATACCACATGTCATTCACACATTGTTTGCATCCAACTTTTAATATATATATATGATAGCTCTGTGTAACCTGGGCACATTGCTCACTCAATGCTTTGTATCATTTCAATACCAGTTTTCCATAATGTGAATCCTAGAGAGAGATTTTCTGGCTTCTCTCTAGCATTGCTCTTCCAAGTTCTTCATTCAATTGTCCACCATTGTCAACATGGTATCAGAGCAGAAGAATCTCTGAATCTCATTATCTTCCTGCTTTCGATCAATTGTTTTTGCTTTAACAATCTTAATCAAACCTAATCAAATCATGCATTTCTTTCCTTTCAATTGACTGGCTTGTTCCTCCAATCAATCCAGCCCTAACCTCTTGACTTTTAGAGATTCAGATCCTGTAGAAGATTGATAGTTTTTCATTCCGCTTGATTCTATATTTCTCAATTCCTGCTCTTATTTCCATTCCTCTTTCTTCTTTTGATCATTTCCATGGCGACACTAAATGCTAAGAATAACAACAACAATGAGATCTCTGCTAGAGATCTTGTAGAGGCCTATTTTTTGCATCCTTCTGATTATCCTAGATTGCTACTGGTATGAACACCATTTGATGGGAGTCATTTTGGATTATTGAAAAGAGTAATGACAGTCGCTCTTTCTACTAAAAGTAAGTTGTACTTCATTGATGGTTCTCTAACAAAACCACATTCTAATTCACCATATCTGAAGAAATGGATCAGATGGAATAACAAGGTAACGTGTTGGATTTTGAATGTTTTGGCCAAAAATATAGCAGATAGTATCAGTTATGCTAAGTCTGCTAGGCAAATCTAGATAGAGTTAGAAGAGAGATTTGGACAGATTAATAGAGCCAAACTTTATCAAGTCTAGAAAGACATGTGCAACATCAATCAATGTCCCAGTGACATAGCTTCATACTTCACGAAAATGAAAAGTCTATGGGATGAATTAGATGACCTTGATGAAGTTCTAGAATGTGCTTATGCATCCGCTGTGAAAATGCTTAAAAGAGAGCAAAATTAGAAATTACTGCAGTTTCTAATGGGACTGAATGATGATTATAATGCTATTAAAGGCAATATTCTCATGATGAGTCCCTTACCCTCGATTAGTCAAGTATATTCTATGCTAATCCAGGAAGAAAAACATAGAGAAATCATATCCACTGGTCAGTTTCTTGGAGATTCTGCATTCTTGCTGTTGAGATGCATAGACCATATCATTCTTATAGAGGAAAAATGGATAAGTCAAAAGGAAGGTTTGATGTTAATCATGGTGGCAGCTTTGACAAACCTGGAGGAAGGAAGCCTGGTTGTTTTTGCAATCATTGCAAGAAACCTGATCACACCATAGACAAATGCTACAGAATTCATGGTTTTCCATATAACCTTAAGTTCAAGGGTGGAAGGAGGATACCAGCCTTAGCACAGACCCATGATCAAGAAAATATACCCCCAGCTTCAGAATTCAAAGGTCAAGGACTCCAAGGTACTTTTGCAATCCCAGGTTTGACGTAAGAACAATCCTCTCAACTAATCACTTTATTAAAGAATGTTCAGCTCAATTAAGAAGACATAATGTTAGTCTAACATACCAAGGCCTTGATCATAACTCAGATTTCACCAGTCTTATGGCTCTTATTAAACCCAGCAATGTCATTTTACCTGATGGACAAAGGGTGACAATCACACATGCTGGAACTGTTGTGATTGTTCATAAGTTGGTTTTACATGGAGTGATATATATTCCTAGTTTCAGATATAACCTACTATCAGTTAAAAAGCGTTGTAATCAGTAGGGATGTTATGTGGTTTTTACACCTAAATCTTGTATTATGCAGGCCTCTTCAGTGAAGAGGCCTCACGTTCTTGGTGAGCTTTATGCAGGGCTTTAGTTGATGCAGTTCAAATCTCAGTCAAGTCAAGCAATACCTAGCAATGGGTGTTTATAGAATTCTTTTTTTGATTGTCCAAAATTAGTTTGCACCTCTAAAAAAAGTCATGTTGATGTCTTTATTTGGCATGATAGAGTTAGTCATTTGGCTTTTGCAAAATTACAGCAATTGGGACTGTTGACCAATCATGTATAAGAGGACGAAATAAAGCACTGTTTGGTTTGTTCTAAAGCAAGGCAGCATAGACTTCCTTTTCTACTCATACATTTGAGCTGATTTATATTGATTTATAGGGACCATACTGTGCTCAAACCTAGAATGACTATAGATATTTCTTGACTATAGTTGATGATTATAGCAGAACCACTTGGATGCACCTCTTGGCAACAAAAAGCAATGCTATGCCATTGATTAGGGCTTTTGTGGAAATGGCTACTACTCAATTTAATACCAAAATCAAAATCATCAGATCAGATAACGCCCTTGAACCTGGCTTGAATAAAGAAGTTGTGCAATATTTTTCTTCCAAAGGGTTCGTTCACCGAACCAGCTATATGGGAGGACCACAGCAACATGGTGTGCTTGATAGGAAACATAAGCATTTACTTGAAACTTCAGCCTTGTTGTTTCATTCTAGCTTGCCACTTAAGTATTGGCGAGAGTGTGTTTTCATAGCCACTTACCTAATTAACATATTCCCCTCTAAGGTACTCAAGGGTCTGAGTCCTTTTCATTTGTTGTTTGGCAAGAAGCCATGTTATGATCATCTAAAGGTATTCAGCAGTCTTTGCTATGCATCTACACTGAAGTCAGGTAGGGACAAGTTCCAAGCTAGGGCTACTCTTTGCATGTTTTTGGGATACTCCTTTGGGCAAAAGGCTTACAAGCTACTGAGTCTTGAGAACCAATAGGTATTTACCTCCACAGATGTTATTTTCCATGAAACAGATATTCCTTATCATCGTACACATCATTCCAATTTCTTCCCAAATCCTACATATTCTAGGTATGATGACTGTCATCAACCTATCCCATCTCCATTTCAAGAAAATGGCACCTCACATGAATCCTTGATAGATATTCACACTCGGAGTTATAACTGTGCTTCAACAGTAGGTACAGATCATAACTCTGAAGTTACATCTCCAAATCCACCCACTTGGAGATGTACCAGAGGCCACAAGATACCTTCTTACTTATCAGATTATGTTTGCAGCAATGCTATGACTCACCATATAGATTCTATGCAATTTTGATGTCCTACTAAAGTGACCTCAACATCTTATGAATGAAGTTTTTCTTCAAATATAAATATCTTGTTACAGCAGCTATACTCTTGCACTGAACCCGCTTCTTATGAAGAAGCAGCTTCCAAACCCCAGTGGCAAGAAGCAATACAAAAGTAGTTTGATTCTTTCTAGGCCAATCACACTTGGGATTTAGTTTCATTACTTGCAGGCAAGAAACCCATAAGCTGTAAATAGGTTTACAAAATTAAATACAAGACTAATGGGAGCATTGAAAGATGCAAGGCTAGATTGGTCATTAGAGGGTTTACACAAAAGGAAGGTGTGGACTATACTGAGACCTTCTCTTCTGTGGTTAAAATGACCACTATCAAGAGTCTCATAGCTACTGTAGTCAAGAAGCATTGGCCCATTTACCAATTAGATGCTAAAAATATTTTTCTTCATGGGGATTTAGATGAGGAGATTTACATAAAACCTCCACAAGGGCTCACAGTTGCTTCTTCCAACACAGTTTACAAGTTGAAGAAATCTTTGTGTGGTCTCAAGCAAGCATCATGGTAATGGTATGCTAAGCTTTCTGATACCTTGAGAAACATAGGATTTTAACACTCAAAGAATGAATACTTATTATAGAAGCAACAAGGGGATTCCGTTGCTCTTCTTGTTGTTTATGTTGATGACATAGTGATTTCAGGTAATAATCCTACAGAAATCACAACTTTGAAGGTTTTCCTGGATGATTAGTTTAAAATCAAGCACTTAGGTGAGCTAAGTTATTTTTTAGGCATGGAGATTATAAAGATCCCTCAAGGGTTGGTTCTAACTCGGAGGAAGTTTGCTATGGATTTATTAAAGGAGTTCCAGTGTGATTCTTCCTCAGCTACCATATGTCCTTTAGGTCCTCTTTCCAAACAGTCTTCTACTGATCATCCTCGTATTGATGCTACTAGTTACAGAAAGTTGGTTGGTAAATTGCATTATCCTATCGACACAAGGCCAGACATTGCTTTTTTAGGGCAATATCTGAGCTAATTTCTTCAAGCACCAGCCTAATCCCATATGACATCAGCTTTACATACATTGAGATACATCAAAAATGATCCTTCTCAGGGATTATTCTTCAATAATCGAGTTGATTATACCTTACAAGCTTATTGTGATTCTAATCGGGCTCAATACCTTTGTATAAGACCCTTGTACAAGAAGATCTGTCAGTGGTTTCTTCATCATGATGGGTGGGAGCCCCATTTCCTAGAAATCTAAGAAGCAACCTACTATTGCTCTTTCCTATGCAGAGGTAGAGTATAGATCACTATTGAGCTTGCTTGGTTAACCAGAGTTCTATCAAAGTTATAAGTTCCTTCTGTTTTACCTATCCTTATTAAAAGTGATAGTTTGGCAGCTATATACATTGCCAAAAATCCTATTTTTATGAAAGAACGAAGCATATAGAGTTGGACTGTCATTTTGTATGAAGGTTTGATATCTCTTTCTCACACCAAGACCACTGACCAATTGGCAGACCTTTTTACCAAGTCACTTCCTGGTTCACATCATCATTTCCTCATTGGCAAGTTGGGGCTATCCTCTTGCACACCCTCCAACTTGAGGGGGATGTTAGAGTTGGTTAGACAGTTAGACAGTTAACCAGCTCAATGCTAGCTCAACCAAGTTGTGAGAAGTTTGCTAGGTGTATAACAGATTGTTATTCTTTCAGTTTTGCTTTGTTCAGCTCTGCATTATGTAGCTCTGTGTAACGTGTGCACATTGCTCACTCAATGCTTTATATCATTCCAATGTCAGTTTTCCATAATGTGAATCCTAGAGAGAGGTTCTTTGGCTTCTCTCTAGCATTGCTCTTCCAAGTTCTTCATTCAATTGTCCACCACATCAGCATATATATGTGGTATTAAGAGTACATACCTTCAAAAAATCGCAATTATTTTATCCATTAGTTCCTACAATTAATCTACAGTTGTCATTCTCACATTAATTTTAGTTATTTGCACTGGCAACTAAACCTCTAGTCACTCTTCCACAATCCAAGTACATATTTCTAACGATTATTTAATGCATTCAAATGGGGGAGGGGCAATCGGTCTTTCCCCTTTTTTTTTTTGTCACTTTCATCGTTTAGGGTTTCACAACGTAATCTCTCTCTTTCTGCTTTTTCTTCCCGTTGTTCATATTTGGCAACAAACTACACTTTGCGCTTGTGCATCAACCGCAAATTGCACAATAAATTCCAACTGCGATTTTAATTTCTACGTTGACAGCTGGGCTTCATGGTTGTTGAAATAATGTTGGTTGCTGGGGATTAATAAGTTATGATTGGGATGGGATGACATGCAGGGTGAACTTAGCAATATACCTACTTTATCTGTGTATGTTCTGTATAGAATCAAAATCTTTTATATAAATATAATTAACTTAAGTACAATTACTTTGTTGTTACTGATCATGAACTCCATCCTAATGTTCCAGATACAGATTGATTTTATGTATTCACTTTCAACTTTTAACAATATTTTCGGCAACCTAAGTAACCATTACGTTATTACTCCTTGCTGAAAGTATTTAATTATCTAATCGATTCTCGAATCAAAGATTTAATTCACTCAATTTGCACATTAAAGGTAAAAATTTTAAATTTATGTATGCCAGTAGTAATCATTGTTGGCAGAATCCTTTCTATAATAGTTTGAAACTATGTAATCTCTATATGAGTCACTTTATATTTGAAGAATGTATGGTTATTTTATACATAATATGATGTAAATGGTTATATCCTAAGTTTTTAGCCCTATTTGGCAAATTAGCTGTTTAAGTAGTAGTTAACAGTTCAGGTAGTGCAGAATTTTCTAGATAACAGACAGCAATTCTAATTTAGCTATTAGTGAATAACTATTTGGACAAGTAATTGAAGCAAATGTCTTTGATAAATTTAGCTGTTGTGTTAGTTATTCAATGCAAATTGACTTAAAAGAATATAGACAATTTTCAAATATAAAATTTCCAAAGGATACTTTTCAGCAAAAAATATGAGACGTTACTTTTGAATGTCAAAAGTTAATATTATTAGCTTTTTTAAAATGCTGCTTGAAACGCTTAATGGTGCTTGAAATGCTCGTCGCCTAAATGTTAGGTTACCGACAACAAAAATTGACTGATTAATATATTAACTTGGTTAAAATGCTAAATGTTACTCAAAATATTGTTACCATACCTATCTTTTATGTTTTAAATTTCTTATCTTAAAAATTTCCTCATTCCTTTAATTTTTTTGGGTGGGGGGGTGTTTGTCATTCCTTAAAATTAAATATTTAGATTAAATGGCATTAATTCATTTATTTGAGGATATGCATTATATCCATAATGCCGCACTGTACTTGTGTCACTGTTTGTCTTCATAATCTCAGTTACAACTAACAAAACCTAATGAACAGGGCGTTACTGCCATCCCGAAGGACAAGGCTCTATATACCATGACTGGGTATAACAAGTGTCACTTATATACAACTGCAAAACTTCATGCAATCAGATACAAGTACTAACTAACTAACTAACTTAAAGTTTACATCACCATAAACTCGCATCACTATCTACTGAAGTGCTTATCTAATAGTCTCCATATTTGAACAGCCACTACTATGAACCCATCCAGATGTCCTTGGACCCTCGATTTCCTCAATTGGCTTTGTTGAATAAAGCAACTCATGTGTTTGCCTAAATAAAACACGAAAATATTTCGACTTGTGAGTCGAAACTCAGTACATATATTACTGTATTGTAAAATAACCTTGAAATATTTTTTGGGTCCGCTTTGCAATTTATTTTAAGTTAAAACAGTAATTGAGATAAATATAAAACTGCATTGCTAATTATTATCTGGTAATGAGCCCCTTGTAACTGTTACGATCTGAAGATAGGTGTATACTTGCTAAGTGGATTGGGGGATCTAGGCTAAGGCTACGCGAGTAACTGAAGGGCAATGTCCTGTAATTGATAATTGATGGAGTCACTAATTATGTGATAAATCATTGATTAAACTGATTCATTGATATACTTACCAAAATATTATAATTTTGATAAACACGTGCTGATTTCTAAAGATACAGACAATGAACGTACCTGAGATCTTTAGAATGTAATCTGACTTGCAAAATATGTTTTTGACTTGATAAATATATTGTGACTTGATAAGACTTATGCATAATGGGGAACGATAACCTAGGTGTCAACGCTGTTAATACAATTATAGGTATGTATAGTCAGTAAATGATATTCACTCATATACTTGAATAACTTGATAGAAACAAAGTAATTAATGCAATTGTATTAGTTAGCAAATACTTAAATGATATACATAACTTAAGTAATTCGATATAACTTTATAACTAAATAAATGAAAGTCATTAAATCTGACATAAAGTAAGTGAAAATAGAATAAGCCACAATGAGACCAAAACTAGAGAAGGTCATGATAGTTGTCAATGGAAGATTGATTTTTTTGTCTTTTCGAAATAGGCGACTAATACAGGTTCTAAGGCCCATTGAAGTACAAGTTGGTTCAAGATAACAAGGAGGACACTGAATTGGTATGAAATACACTGAATTGGCTAGATACTTGGTCGTGTGAGGCTAGGAGAGGTATAACTTGGTTCAAGATGGCATAAATGACACTTGCTTGATCCGATAAACATGATTTCTGAATCATTACTCTCCTCACTTCTCATATTTCATTCATAAGTTCATTAAACATAGTTTTCCACCCCAAATGAATCATTGAAAACCATAGAAGCTATTAAACTCAATAATCTTGGCATTTTTCTTTGTAAAGTCCATAACCAATAAATATACTCTCACAATACATACTTGTATTCTTTTCTCTCCATAATCGAGCTGAATGCCCCATTAAACCCCAGAAACATTTGTTTCCCCTCTTAAATGACCTTACTTGGCCTAAAATATACAAAATGAGTGCATGATCAATCTCACTCAATCTTTATTATTGCTCTTTACACAATTACTCAAAATGCTTTCAAAAATTACCAAATCCAAAATACCCAAGCAAAATTCATAAAACCTTATAGAAAATTCGAAAATAATATGGACAATCTACAGTAAAATTTTTAGAATTTTTTCTCCAAGTATACATCGCACAGAAATTATAATAACAGCTCAATTTGTAACAAAGCAGGTCAGTTCACTTCAAAAATTTATAACTTTCATCCTTGACCTCAAATGAATACTTAAGACCCCAATATGGAAATATTAAAAGTCCTGAAAAACCTTTATTCACAATACAAAGCATGATTCCCACAATAAGTTTCCCAAAATGGAACTAGAACACAAGTATGTCAGTTTTTGGTTGAACCTATATAGTTCTAGCAAAATAGCCATAACTTCATCCACAGAGCTTAGATTAAAGCAATTCAAAAGAACTTTAAAAGATAACACACTAACCTATCTACCCACCAAAAATTATAATTTTTTAGTAGGCCGATCGTTACCTGTTTAATCCCAAATTCACCACTATTTTCTACCATTTTCAGCCCTCACTGTTTTTGCTTTCTTCACATAAATTCTTGCTTGAAATCATTCCAAATCACCACAATCATATATAAACTAAGGCCTCATATACATAACCCATATCAAAATCACAACAAATGAAACAAGCAAGCTTGGATTCAACTTTCATGATTCAACTCTTTTGATCATACTTTCAATTCATCACCCACAACTTTAAACATCACTAAACTCAATAAAAATTGCATAATAACCATCACTTGGTTCATATAAACATAAGCCATAACTTAAACAATCAATAAACTCAAAAAATTTCCATAGGTTGAGGGTAGGGTTACCTCACTTGGATGCTTGAATGAAGGACTTAGGGCTGTGCTTGAGGTGGAGGGAGGATGTTGTGGATGTGGGGGATTCCCAGGTGGTTGCTGATGGCTGGGATGGTGGTTGGGGGGCAAAAAAGAGCGGTGGTGGTGGCTGGAAGCTAGACAGGGCTGCTGCCCCGCTTTCCCAGCCCCTGCCGTGGAGAGAGAGTGAGGGAGGGAGAGGTTGCTTGCTTTTTTTTTTTTTGTGAATAATTGATAAATAATGATCCTAAGGTCTTGGCTAAGATGTGGCTGAAATTTTCCTTACCATAAAGTACCTTTTGCTAAGTATATTTAGGTGCAAATCATGATAATTAGTGATAAATAAACATAATAACTTGACCTTTGTAGGATTGGGCCTAAATCATGGGTTTTGAGTTTGATTTTGGGCCTGAAAATAAGTGAAGATTGCGTTTATTTTAAAGATTTTATAAGGCTCGGGATTAAATTTTTCCGACGTTAAGAAAAAATAATTAATCGCTAAATAATGTTTATCGAGACCTATTATCGATTCATCCAATTGAAACAATAAATAAAACTTGAATTGTAAAGTGGGTCCCAAAATGAAATATCTCTCAATTATGATGATTAAATATGATAATTGAATATGGAAAATTTAGATAACATAATGAAATTCCATTGAATAAATTGGGGTGCAATTGAATCATTAGACATGATTGGTTAAATAAATAACCTTAAATGATAAAATGAATAAACATGAGTTAAATAAATAAACATGATTAATTAAGTAAATAAACGAAGGGGAGCCTTGGAGCAATGGTAAGGTTATCTCCGTGTGACCAAAACGTCACAGGTTCGAGCCGTGGAATCAGCCACTGACAAAGTCAGGTTAGGTTGCCTACAATTCACCCTTGGGTGCGGCCCTTCCTCAGATCCTGCATGAACGCGGGATGCTTGTACACCGGGTTGCCCTTTTAATTAAGTAAATAAACATGATTTAAATAAATAAACATAAGTTAGGATCGGGCTATTACAATACATATGCATGAATAAAATTGTTTAACCATTATTACTTTTCAGTCATTTTCTTTTGGAGAAAAAATTTTTATGTAGAACTTTGCTAAAAATAACCTCCAATTTTTTCCTTATGTATTTTACATTTATGCATGGTGGGTTTGATATATTTTTAATGGTCTAATGAGTAGATTACAAAGATTACCACTGCACTTTCCGAATTTTATAAAAATTATCACTAAACTTTTCAAAATGTTCACAAATGATCTTGTGATAATAGCATTTATTATTGTTTTAAACTTCTTTTTTATGAATAGTTTTGCGCACGTTTTATGGCTATACAACATATATTTAACTTTCTTTTCTTTTGATAAAGAAAAAAAAGTGATTAAGAGCTAAATGTCTATCTCTTCTATATGCGGTTAAAGAAAATAATGAACTGTTCATCATTTCTCTATCCTTTAAAAATTCATTATGAGCCAATTGCATCATATGTTTAATTTAGTCACGCATGTGTTGCATTGAAATCAAAACTAGTAAAAAATATATAAGAAGATGAAAGAAGATGTAAGAAAATGTAAGAACATATCAAAATTTTATTAAAGGTTCAAGAAACTATATGGAGTTATAAGAAACTGTAAAGAGATACAAGCTGTAAACCAAATGCTCACTATCGTGAAATGAAATGGAGCCTCAATGTTAGAATTTATGATGGTGGGGTTGTCCTACCTTAACAAATCAACAGGCTTAACAATTACAAATTTAGCAACTGAATTCAAACCTTACAATGTCAATTTAGGTCAGTTCAAGATAATTTATCTGTGTCTACCAAGACTTTGTCATCATGCTTTTATTTATCAGAGGAACTTTGGGAATTAATTTCATCAATTATTATGAAGGGTAGTGATATATGTCTTGTTACAAAACCCTCTTGAATGTCTTACGTTATCATAAATTAACATGTTTTATTATTTAAAATGACAATTTTTTTAATGATTATACTAATTATGAATTGCTAATTTTAAATATTCATCGGCTACGTCGACAAATTATTAAA
Source organism: Carnegiea gigantea (assembly GCA_029747015.1). Classification (NCBI taxonomy): domain Eukaryota; kingdom Viridiplantae; phylum Streptophyta; class Magnoliopsida; order Caryophyllales; family Cactaceae; genus Carnegiea; species Carnegiea gigantea. The sequence goes on from JAKOGI010000043.1 coordinate 581,418, forward strand.
TGATATTCTAATCGCATTAACCCTATCTGTGAGTATATATAATACCCTTATTTTTAAAATGTGATAAATTATAGATAAAAAGATTATTTTATACAATTTATAAATTGTAATATGCTTCCACGATTCGATCCTATTATTTTTTTCATTTTAAAAATATAGTAGTATGATTTTTTAGTCAAAATAAAACACTTCTGAAGTGTCTTACAGCAAGACACTTATCATTTTGCTTATAGAGATGACTTACAACAAAGTGTCTCATAAACTTTTACTTCTTTTTTTAAGTGACGCGCTACGGTGCTAGGTAGTTATAAAAAAATAAAAAATAAAAAAACTCTCCTTTGAATTTATAGCCTAAAGGAATCAACTCTTTATATTTTATTGCAAATAAAGCTTCTATTTGATTACACCTTGCTCCACCCAAAAAAAAAAAAAAAAAAAAGCTTCTATTTGAGCATATACTTTGCTAAGATGGAATGGAGACATGGATTTGGATCACATTTGGCCAATCATGGTGAAATTGGCGTTTATTATTTTTCATAAACATGACTAATAAGCGGCCACCTTAACCTTGAATCCTTGTTTCATATGAAGGACCATAGAGGTCTCAGGAACTACTGGATGTGCTTGTACGGGTTCAATGTGATATCTACTTATTATGGCTATCGTAGCAGCTTTCATGACGGTCAATGACATATTTTTTCCTAAACAAGTCCTTGGCCCTGAACTAAAGGCCAAGAACTTATGTGATGGCACATATCTAATCTTATCTGTTTCTAGCATCCATCTCTCGGGCTTAAACTCACAGCAATCTTCTCCCCATAAGGACTTCATCCTTCCCATGGCATACGTGCTAAAGATAATTTGCATACTCGAATCCACTTTATGGCCACTGGGGAGGGTGTCCGGCTCTATAGGAACCTTGGTATTGAATGCCACCGGAGGGTACAACCTTAAGGCTTCACATATTGTGGCATGGAGATAGATTAACTTGTCTTTGAGGTCTTGAAAATTTGTTGACAAAATTTTATATCGATTCCACATAATATCATCATCAGTGTGATGATATTGCATTTGTGTTGTCATTGCATCAAGTTCTTCTTTGATTTTGGATAGCACATGTGGATTTTCTGATAGAAGGTAGAAGAACCAGACTAAACCTACCCCAACAGTACCTCTTCCAGCAAAAAAAAAGGCTAGGATTGTGTCCCTCAAAAATTTCTCACCGTTACTTCCAATTTCGGCACTCTTCCTAACTTCATCCATGTATATTGTCATTAGGTCAGCCCCCACCTCATTGCCAACTTTGCATGCCTTGGATTTTGAATTCTTACTCATTTCTTCCCTCTTCTTAGAGATGCACCCGTAGATGAAATCATCAATTATCTTCCAAGCTTCTCTATGCTTTTTCTCTTGCCCAATGTCCAGCCACCTTTGAAATTTCCAGACACAAGTTGGCACTGCATGACGATACACTATCACCTCTTCGAAATCACGTACGGCCTTCAAGAATGGAAGATTAGGCAGATCAATGGATAAACTTTCAGGATCATAGTCCATGACTACTGTGGAAATTGTATCAAATGAAAACCTTTCGAACAAATCTTGCAAGTCAATTTCAAACTGCTGCTCGGAGGCATGGTCCAAGAATGGAATCAGCCGACTCTCTATTTTTTCCCAAACCTTCTCAATCAAAAACTGTTGAAATTCGGGATAACTGAGAACTGATTGAGCCATCTTTCGATGATACTGCCACATATCTGAGTCTGTAGTAAAAATTCCATCACCAAGAACCTCAGATATTTCTTTGAATTTGGAGCCCCTTGGATAGTTTCCAAAGTTCTTGCTCAATATATGGTGTACATTGGCAGGATCAACTGTGAATAGAAACTTCATATTGGTGAACCAAGGGCCCTTCCCGAGGAAAGTCAGTTGACTCTTTTCCAGGACTTCAACAGCATAGTCATGAATTCTATGATAATTTTTTGAGACTGCAGGAAGCATTCCAATAACAGGCCAATTAGTTGGGAGCCCATCTTTTTTGTGAAAAAAGTAGCAAAATAGAAACAGTAGGGAAAAGATAACTAGAAAGATTTCAATGTATTCCATGTAATTGGTTTGAATTTTGAGGATGCAATAAAAGGAGTATTATTTCACTTGTTTTTGGGGATATGGTTCAATTTTGTGTAAATGACTCTTCTTTTATAGAAGTAGAGGAGGAGGATTGATGGGGCAGGAGGGGACCGCACTCCCCAAGATTTTGTTAGGTTTTAATTAAATAGTTGTGGATTTGGCAGATTTGATTTTTTTAGGTGTCTAACAATATTATATTTTATTTCAAAATTTCCATCCTGGCACCACGAGGTCCACGACCCATCATTCAAGTTTCTTGCCTCTCTTTCTAAAGTTTATGTAGTGTTTGGTTGGAAGAAAAGTGGTCCTCCCAAAAAATCATTTCCAATGGAAAATATTTTTCCAAGGAAAACCATTTTCCTTTCCCATTTTCCGTTGTTTAGTACAAGACAAATCATTTTCTATGCAAAAAATGAAAACGTCAACTAAATTATTTAAGTGATAAAAAATATCGACTGAATGGTCGTAACAAAGATAAATGTTGGCCAAATGAATGAATATTGAGCTTAAACTTCATTTTTGAGCTTTTTTAAATATTTTCTATCGCATAATGAAGTTTCGATGTAAACTCTTGAAATTGGTTTAGTGATGAAAATATCAGTTGAATTGTTTAAGTAATGAAAAATATCGATTGAATTATCATGGTGGAGACAAATGTTGGCCAAATGAAAGAATATCCTGCTCAAAATTTGGATTTGGGCCTATTTTAATCTTTTCTATCTAATGATCAAATTTTAATCCAAACTATTGAAATTGCTGTAGTAGTGAAAAATATTGACTAAATTGTTTAAATGACGAAAAATACTGATTGAATTGCTGTGGTGGGAAAAAAATGTTGATCAAATGAAAGATTGTGGAGCCCAAAATTTGAATTTGAGCATATTTTAATCTTTTATATCTGATTATCAAGTTCCAATCCAAATCATTGAAATTGCTCTAGTAGTGAATCAAGTGAATTGTTTTACTGACAAAAAATATCGATTAAATTATTGTGATGGAGATAAATGTTGATCAAATGAAAATAATTTGAGTTGAAAACCTAGATTTGAGTTTATTTTAGTTTTTCGCATCGGATAGCCAAGTTTCGATCCAGGCCATTGAAATCGAGTTTTGCGCCTAAATTTCGGCTAACCACATCGTCAAAGAGTTGAAAGGAGAAAATCAACTTCCTATCTTCTCAAAAACGAAATCATTTTCTTCCATTAGGGAAAATGATTTTCTTTGGAAAATAGTTTTCCATCTTTTATTATACCAAACAACGAAAAATTGAAAAACGATTTTCTAGGAAAATCATTTTTTGCCCAACCCAAACACTACCTTAATTCCTCTATAACATCTTTTAATTTTATTATTTAGTACTCAAATTCCAACACTGTCTAGCATTTTTTTTTTTTTTTTCATTCACAGTCTTCTAGAGACGGGACTAGAAAGAACAAAGAACACCTCTACTGGTTATTTTGCAGTATCTATTTATATACTGACAACCGGTGTCCCCATTTAATAAAGCTTATTTTCTATTTCAATAATCTTTTAGTAATAGTTATTGTATGTTTGTTTTTCTTTTTCCTTAGTGGAAATATTTTTGAGATTATTTTCATTAGTCATGCGTTCGCACGAATTTTATTTATTGTGTGTCTTGGGAGAAATTTAGCAAGTAGTAGTCTATAGAGGTGGGTAAAAGATTGTAACCATTGAACCGCATAAAAAGCAAACAACATTAAATGGATTAATAGTATCAGTTCAAAAATCTAATTAATCAGACTGAAAAATCAAATGTGATAGAGTTTACTATTCAATTTCAGTTTGAGATTTTAAAAATTACGCTCGATCGACATAAAAGTTTTTTATTTTATTTTTATATACATGTATAATCCTTCATCGATCCAGGCCTTAGTGTAGACACTGCAAAATGGTCTCTTGATTTTTATAAAATGTCTAATGACAATCCTTTTGGCACAATTTATATGCTTGGCAGTGCAATTGAAATTGAACCAAAACTAGACCTTCAAATTGGGCTAGGAGGACATTCGGGTTCGATGTAGCCCAGAACCTAACAAGTTTGGACTAGTTCAGCATAGAACCTGTCGCGTAGGTAATCTTGGTTCAAAGCAGAACCAGGCTGGTTCACATTGGTTAAGGGTTGAATTAGGCTGGATTATTTGTTGGTCCAGGACAGTCTTCCTTATTGGGCAACCCAACCTGGTTTTTTCTTAGACCAACGCACCTGGGTTTTACCATATGTATTCATGTTTGCATTGATTTTATTACCCTCTTAGATTTCAGTTGATATGTGACAAATAGTTGAGAACCAAAAAAGACACCACAAAGACTAGAGAGACTCTAGAGCATTATGTTGCTAAAATTCTATTGGGTTCCCGAGTCAATCATGTGGGTTACCTTGAGGTACAAACTTAACAAGTCTTTTTATTTCTATTCCTATTGCCCTTTTCCTTTTTCCATTCAATTTTGTATTTTGAGGCAAGATGTAACTTAATTAACTGTAATAATTTTTTAGTTTCTTTCTCTTTGTCTTTTTTTCTTCCTTGATTTCCTATAATCTTTTATGTTTTCATTACTAATCTATTGTGTGCCTAAACCTTTATTGTGGCTTTATTAAATTTCAATTTGATTGGCAGATCTTATCTATGATGACCAGCGGTATCGGGATGCATTCCATCTCAATGTCATACTTTCACGTATCTTTGGTTTTTAATTAGCAGAGATAGCTGGTCCCCAACCTTCTTTTATCTACATGTCCTTTTCGATTGTCCCTTCAGTTTAAGCATCAATAAAAGTTACGAGAGAGATTGTATCTTGATAGATTTTATTAGAATCTTTTTGTTATCTTTCTCTTTCTTAATTGCAGTAGAACTAGGTTTTCGTGACTTATGCATCACGCTAGGGTTAGCCATGAGACACAATATACATGCCATGCATGTATATATTGATGAGAAGATCAATCAATGAAAAATAGAGAGAAACCGAGGATTGATAGCAATTTGATCAACCTCAAAAGAACAAAACTATAATTTAGTTTTTGTATATGGTTATAGAGCCTTGAGATTCTATACAAAACACCACAAATCAAAACTCTAGTTTAGCCATGACTAACAAGAAATTCGTGATTGAAATCACTCATAATATTTTCTACACCCTTTAGAGGGACCGGGGGCATTGATCACTGCCTTGATCATTGATGGTAAAAATTATTAACTTTTAGAGAATGCAGTTAGAACCTCTCTTAAAGCTAAAAATAAGTTAGGATTCATAGAAGCAACCCTAAAGAAATCGGTGCCAAAGGAGGGAGAAGACACGATGGAGTAGCAAGCCTGGGAGATGGCTACTATATGATTTGCTCTTTGACACTCAATGTTATTGTCCCAAAGCTTCGAACTAGTATTGTGTATGTTGACACCAAGGGGCTTACGTGGGAAAATCTGAAAAAACGATGCGCGATGTCTAACGGTCCAAAGATCCACCAGCTGAAAACAAAGCTAGCCGAGTACAAGCATGGGAGATTAGAGGTGTGGAATTCTATTTGAAGCTTATGGGTCTCTGGAGTGAGTTGGAGAATCAGGTATGATTTCCCTGATGTACCTATAGGAAGTGTAAGTGTAGCATGGGGAAAAAAAAATTAAGATAATGGATAAAGAAAAAGCCCATCAATTTTTGAGGGGAATGAATGATGAGGTTTACTCGAATATTAGGGGGAAAATTCTAGCCATTGAACCTTCGCCCTCACTAGATAAGATCTTCAACGTGGTACATCAAGAAGAGAGTCATAAGCACCTCATGATAAATAAAGATAATCGGATGGAGAGTTTAGTGGCCTTTGCGGTGACTGTTAAGGCTATTTCAATAGTGAATGAAAAGGGACCTTACAAGCATTGTGGAAAATTCAATCATGAGGCAGGTTACTTTGAGACACTCTAGTACCCAACCAGTTGGGGCTCCCATCGATGAGGACGAGGAAATAGAGGAGGTCATGGTGGTCATTTTAGCGGCAACAAAGGAAAAGGTGGGGGACGAGAAATGGTGCCTGCTGTCTTGGCCAATCTGCAAGCTACAGCTAACACGAGTGTAGAAGTTGAAGCTCCTCAAGTTTCCATTCCTGGACTCATGCCCGAACAAGTTCAAAGGCTCGTAAGCTTATTGACGCATCTAAAAATGGAAGTGACAAGCTCACAGGTAAAAGCCTTTGGATGCTCGATAGTGGGGCACCGACACACATGATAGATGATGCGAATTTGTTGTCAAAAACCGAAAATATGTGGTACGTTCTTATTGAATTGCCCAACAGTGCTCAAACAGTGTCCACTAAGCAGGGAACAGTAGCCTGGATGATGAAACTAATTTAAATGATGTGCTACTACTCCCTAATCCTAGTTGTAATCTTGTTTCAATTGCAAGAATTACCAAGGATTTAAATTGCAGTGTGACATCCTTTGATGATTTTTGTGGTTCACACGATTGTGATAAGCGATAAATTGTCCTATTTTACGTACCTCTTTCACCCACTTTTAGCTCGTATAATAACTTAATCTTTAGGATTTTTACTTGTTTTATTTATATTTTGTGGGAAATAACTTCAAATCAAGCAAACGTCATGCAAAGGGATGAAGACGGGCAAAATGAAGAAAAACAGTGAAAATCGGCGAAAACCGGCAAAAAAGGATGAACGGGGGGGCGGACCACCGTGCCGGTGGAGTGGCACGGCCGTGCCACCCTGGCACAGTCTAACCGTGCCACATGGCATGACTGTGCCTCCCCCCTACTCGCCGTCGCTTGGTTTTCTATTTAAGCCCTCTTCGGGCGTTTTTGCAGGGGGTTGCATAGGGAGGTTACACGGGGGTTCGCTTAGGACTTCTCTCTGGCGATTTCTAGGGTAGTTTAGGTTAGATTTTAGCTAATAAGGAGGATTAGTTTGTGACTGAAGATTGTAATCTTGGATTCAACCTTTGAATTTCAAGTTCCTTCTATCAATTCAAGGCTAAGTTTTCTTCCCCTTTCTCTATTTATTTCATTGTTGTTCTTGTTTATGTTTTGTTGGTTTAATTCTTGTATTTGTTTTGTTTAATTTACATGTTTAGTTTTTGTTGTTAATTCATGTTATTTAGTTGTTTAGATTTGTTTTATTTCATTCTCTTTGTTTTGTTCTTCATGTTCATGTTCTTGTTTATTAGTTTAGGTTTTCATGTGTTTATGATGTTTAATTGATATATTACATTGGCTTGGATTGTGATTAGCCTCTTGATAGCTAATTAATCTTGTATTTGGCCTAACCATACCCAATCTATGCCTAGAACTTAGAGTTTTCCTTCACGCCCGCTAAGTGTTCGATGAAATACTTGAGAGAGCCTTCATCCATATTTTTAGACGATTGACTTATACTGAGAGGTGAGGTCAATTAGCTAGTGTGAGAGAAGGAATAGCCGAGCTCGAGACATGAAAATAGTATCCGAATCGAGCTAGGTTTGGGGATGCTAGTTTTGTGGTCTAATTGGGCTAACCGCATGAGAATAGGTGGATAGGCTAATTAGACTAGCTCATGACCCTTGTGAAAGGGCTTGGGTGCAACCGATCATCTCTAGTTTGTGATGTATTCTGGGTAGGCTAGGATTCGTCTTGATTAGTTGGTTCATTCATTGGTCAAATCGGAACTCCAAGTCGCTTTTTCTATGTTTGTTAGTGTAGCTTAGTTTTTCCTTCTTTACCTTTGATCCTGCCTATAGCTTCAGCCGCTTTAGCTAGCCCTAGTAGTTGAAAACACAACTTCCCCGCGGACGACACCCCAGGTATTCAACGATACACCTTGCGCTTGGGGTTTATAAATATCAAAACTTTTTCTTGCATCAAGTTTTTGGCATCGTTGCCGGGGAAGTTGGCATTTTTCAATATTGGGGTTTACTTGACCATTCGAGGCTAGGCCTTTAGAAAATCCCCAAAAAAATTCAAAAATTTCAAAAAAAAAAATTTCAAGATGGCTATTTTTCATTTACCTCAGTTTGAGCATGAACCTTTTTGGCAATATTTATCTCGGTTTAATGATTATCGTGCTCAATATGTGCATTTCACGTATGAGAAATGGGAAATATGCGACGTTGTGCTTGAGGAGATAACACATGAGACTCGAGCCATCCTTGAGTCCATGTGTTATGGTGGTTTGTGTTCCTTAGATGTTGATGACATGTGGGATTTGTTTGAGTCTCTAGCTTGGCATCAATGGTAATCTAATGATGCTAGGGACCAACATCATTACAATTCTTCTTACCCTCATGTGTTGTGCTTTTTTTGCCAATCTTTTGACCATGATTAGAATTCTTGTTCCTATCATGATATTTCTAATGAATGCTATGATAGACTTAATGCCATGATAGGGGCAATGAATGAGCAATACGAACGCTTTGCTAGTAGGATGAGGGAGTGAAGTTTATTGTATGAGACCGACCCTAGTCTACCTTGCCCTAGACTTGAGGCTCGTCTCTATGATGATTGTGAGTCTTCCCTTCCCTTAGGGTCTAACATTGTTGATGATGCACCTTTGACTGACCCAGGAGAAGTGTTTGACCTTTCCTTGACTCCATTGATGTTCGTTGCTCCATCCTTTTCTAGCACACCTATATGCACTAGTGTCAGTGCTTTGACCTTACATGCTTCTCCCCTTTCTTTAGCTCAGTGCACGGGGTTAGAGATGGGCGAAACTTCTCAAGGCGATGCTAGTTCTATAGAGGATGTTTTACTTTTTTGGTCAGAAGAACTTACATTGGTTGAGTCATACCTTGAGGAGGCTCCTTTGGAGGAGTTGTGTGATGATAATTTGGTGGTTGGTGCCGCATCCAGTGTTGACCATATCGACCTAATTTGCTCTGAACCACTTGACTTGACCCTCATTTCATTCCCCTTACTTTCCACCACGTCCCCCACTTGCATGCATTTCATGAGTCCGTAGGTGATATTAGTGGGCTTCACCGCTCAGTTGATCCTTATTGTACATACCTAGAGGACGTGCCCAGGAAAATCATGTGGAGTGCTTTCTTTGATCATGATTTTGATTTTTCTATGCCATTTGATGAGTTTAAGAGGGCACTAACTTTGTTTGCTCCATCCTTACTAGTGTTCTCTTATTCACACCCTTTTGAGATGCATGCAAAGGCACACGATAAGCTTCTGAGAGCTTTGACTGTATCTGAGCTGACGACTCGCATCTTGAGAGGCAAGGAGTGGCTGATGCTCCTTAAGTAGTTGAGGAATAGTTCGGGTACATACAGTGCCCGACCTGGTATAATCGTTCTCACTCTCCCCCCCTTTTGTTTATTTTTTATTTTCTCTTTTTCGTTTTGTTTAGTTGTGGGTATTAGGTTTGTGATTTTGTGGTGATCATTTTGAGGAGAAACTTGGGATATTGTTGAGCCATTGATGGCTATGATCACCGTTTTTGTATTTTTATGGATATTTGTCTGTTGTGATTGGTGGTGTTGATGGATTGGTATATCCTTGTTTTTGGTGGTTAGTTTTGTAAATATGTGTGGTCTTGTTTTTGATTTTGGTGAGTGTTTTTGCGAGAGTGTGCTAGCTTGTATATGTGTCTGTGTAATTTTGTTTTCTTTGTTTTTGTGTGTTTTTGTGGTTGGTGATGACTCTCAGCTCCCAATGAAGAAATTGTAAGATTTAGGTGTGGGGGTGGGGTCATCTCCCCTTTTATTCTTATTTTTGCGAAAATTTTTTATTTTTGTGTAAATTTTTCAATTTTTCTCTTTTTTGTATAATTTTTCGTTTGTTTTTGGGCTTTAGGGGAGTTCTGTACCTTTTTAATCAACCTTAAGCTCCAGTACTTCGGCTATTAACTCGTATATAAATATAACATGCATGATAGATATTCGTCCCAAGTTTGTCGTTTTAGGCCTCAGTTCTAACCCCAATAGTCCATTGTAATTTTGCAATCCAGTTCTGATTTATGTATGATTATCATCTTACATTCTTAGTCTTTCATGATCGGCTCTCCCACTTACCTACTGCACAATTCCCTTTGTATGTGCTTGCACCCTCTTTTTCCAAAAACAAGCAAACTCAAGCACTACTGGGTGTATCTCTTTGAGGCGTGGTAAGAGTTTGGTGAAAAAAAGGGAGACAGAAAAAGAAAAAAAGAGGTGGGGAAGAAAAGAGTTCGAAATGACAAGTACCCCTTTGAGGCATGCGCTACTGGGTGCTACCCTTTGAGGCAATACTGCTATTGGGAAAGCTTGTTTTCCATGCTAGTAAAATCAATAAGGTAGCTTGTGTCAGTTAAGTGGGATTGAGTTTGATTTTGGTAAGCTAAAGTCTTAAAGTGATGATACACTTGCACACTAGGCACAAGGATGGATTCAATGTTTTCATGCATCATGGGGTGAAAAGCCGATGTCTAGATGTCATTCTTTGGGATGATGTGTCCTGAAATGCATATAATGCTTGTGTGCAGACTGATACTTGAGTTACTAGGGGATTTTGGTTGATCCGATTGTGCACAGTTTATCCCAATGTATATATTATGTTTTGTCATTTTTTATTTTTCGATTATTGTTTCAATTTTCTTTGTTTTTTCTTTTTGAGATTTTGTGGCTATATCTTCTGCAAACCCTCACGAGACCTTACTCGTCCACTTGGAGTAACCAAGGGGTTTAAAGGGCTTATTGCATACGCCAAATACAACCATGATTCCTACCAAAGTGAGTTAGGTCCTTAAATTAGTTTTTATTTTGTTTTGCTCGAGGACGAGCAAAAGATAGGTGTGGGGGTGTGATAGGCGATAAATTATCCTATTTTACGTACCTCTTTCACCCACTTTTAGCTCGTATAATAATTTAATCTTTAGAATTTTTACTTATTTTATTTATATTTTATAGGAAATAATTTCAAATCAAGCAAACGTCGCGGAAAGGGACGAAGACGGGACAAAATGAAGAAAAACAGCGAAAATCGGCGAAAACCGACAAAAAAGGACGCACCGGGGGGGCGGACCACCGTGCCAGTGGAGTGGCATGGTGTGACCGTGCCATGTGGCAAGGCCGTGCCACCCTGGCACGGTCGTGCCTCCCCCCCTGCTCGCCGTTCGCTCGGTTTTCTATTTAAGCCCTCTTCGGGTGTTTTTGCAGGGGGTCGCACAGGGAGGTCGCACGGGGGTTCACTTAGGGCTTCTTTCTGGCGATTTCTAGGGTAGTTTAGGTTAGATTTTAGTTAATAAGAAGGATTAGTTTAGGATTGAAGATTGTAATCTTGGATTCAACCTTTGGATTTCAAGTTCCTTCTATCAATTCAAGACTAAGTTTTCTTCCCCTTTCTCTATTTATTTCATTGTTGTTCTTGTTTATGTTTTGTTGGTTTAATTCTTGTATTTGTTCTGTTTAGTTTATATGTTTAGTTTTTGTTGTTAATTTACGTTATTTAGTTGTTTAGATTTGTTTTGTTTTATTCTCTTTATTTTGTTCTTCATGTTCATGTTCTTGTTTGTTGGTTTAGGGTTTCATGTGTTTGTGATGTTTAATTGGTAGATTGTGTTGGCTTGGATTGTGATTAGCCTCTTGATGGCTAATTAATCTTGTATTTGACCTAACCATACCCAATCTATGCCTAGAACTTAGAGTTTTCCTTCACGTCTGCCAAGTGTTCGATGAAATGCTTGAGAGAGCTTTCATCCATATTTTTTGGTGATTGACTTACGCTGAGAGGTGATGTCAATTAGCTAGTGTGGGAGAGGGAATAGCCGAGTTCGAGACATGAAAATAGTATCCGAATCGAGTTAGGTCCGGGGTTGCTAGTTTTGTGGTCTAATTAGGCTAACCCCATGAGAATAGATGGATAGGCTAATTAGACTAGCTCATGACCTTTGAGAAAGGGTTTGGGTGGTCTTTGATGGTACAACCAATCATCTCTAGTTCGTGGTGTAGTTTGGGTGGGTTAGGATTCGTCTTGGTTAGTTGGTTCATTCATTGGTCAAATCGCAACTCTAAGTCGTTTTTTCTATGTTTGTTAGCGTAGTTTAGTTTTTCCTCCTTCACCTTAGATCCTGCCTAGCTTGAGCCGCTTTAGCTAGGCCTGATAGTTGAAAACACAACTTCCCTACGGACAACACCCAAAGTATTCAACGATACATCTTGCACTTGGGGTTTATAAATATCAAAACTTTTTCTTGCATCAGATTGTACTGATGCCTATTAGTGTGGGTGAGCAAAGAGATGAGGTCTACGATTATGGTAGAGTACCGATAAAAAGTAAGAGTAATGCAATAAGGGTAGGTGACTATAGCACAAGCGAATGGGACCTCCCTCAAGTCAAGTTATGAGTATTTTTGCTAAGAATTTAGGCCTTTCAATTTCTACTAGTAAGAACAATGATGTGTGTGATGTTTGTTTTCATGCTAAGCAAACTAGAACTCAATTCCAAGTTAGTAAAAATAAAGCTGAAGATTTTTTTAAAATTGTTCATTGTGATATATAAGGATCATATCGTGAACCCTCTTCATGTGGAACACACTATTTTCTAATTTTGGTTGATGATGCTAGCCGCGGGGTATGGTTATATCTAATAAAGGAAAAGAGTGAAGTCAGATCTCTTTTAAGTGAGTTTATCACCATGGTTAAAGCCCATTTTTCCAAACAGGTTAAGGTGGTAAGAAATGACAATAGCAATGAATTCAAATCCGGACCCATGAAGACTTTTTATCGTGAAAAGGGTATCACACATGAAACTAGTTGTGAGGACACTCCCCAACAAAATGGAAGAGCAGAATGCAAACATTCACATGTACTGAACATGGCCAGGGCACTTCGATTTCAAGCTAACCTACCTTTGAATTTTTGGGGTGAATTAATGTGTGCTTACAATGACATATTTAATAAATAGAAACATCCAGCAAGCTATTGAATGGAAAGATTCCATATGAATTCTCTTCCATAAGAAACCTTCCTATGATCAGGTTTGACTTTCACTAGCCTATGTTATCTCAAAATCGACTAAAAGGGAGTGACCAATTTGCATCACGAAGTAAAAGGCGTATATTTGTCAGCTATCCTTACGCAAGAAAGCTTGGAGGTTGTACGACTTGGAAACTAATGAATTTTTGAAAAGTTGAGATGTTATTTCTCATAAAGGAAATTTTTTCTATCTTGATGTGAATTCTGCAGCAGCAAAAACACAAGGCGATGGCCTGGACAATGTTCTGGGCCAGTCACCTAATGTTGGGTACACCCACTATATTGATGGAGAGTCAAGAACATCAGAAGATCAGCCCACGGCCCAAAGAGAGGAAAGCATTAGCAGATCTCCAACTAGACCTGAAGACAAAGGGAGTTCCACACCCCAAGCCCATCATTGTGGCAACAAGCAAATTGAACCCGGAGCCTAGTTCCGCCAGCCACACGGAGCTTGGTGCTGCAGCCCACGAGCCCAGACGAGGTCAACATCCATGAAAGACACCGACCCATTTTGATGGTTATTTTTACTACAATGCCTGATCCAAAGAGCCTATCTCTTGCACCTCTCTAAAAGGAATCCTCAGGTACATGTTCTCCTTCACAGAATTATGTCACATATACAAATTTTTCTCCATATCATCAACAATTTTTAACTGCTATTACGAAGGTTGCAGAACCTTGATTTTATCATGAAGCAGTACAAGATGAAAGGTGGATGAAAGCCATGGCAGAAGAAATCAAAGCCTTGGAATAGAATGAAACTTGGACAGTTGAGAGTCTTCCGCCAAAAAAGAAACCCATAAGTTGCAAATGGGTCTAGCGGTCAAATACAACTCGAATGGGACCATTGAAAGATACAAAGCACGATTAGTGATATGGGGTGATCATCAAATTGAGATATTTGACTATAATGAGACATTTGCACCTGTTGCAAAGATGACCAATGTTCGCTATTTTTTAGCTGTAGCAGTGGCAAAAAGCTGAGAATTACATCAACTGGATGAGAATAACGCCTTCTTACATGGCGATCTCGAACAAGAAGTATATATCAAACTGCCTTCAGGGTTCAAAAGCAAGGATGAAAACCAAGTCTTCCGACTTAAGAAATACTTCTATGGTCTACAACATGCACCAAGACAATGGTTTGTGAAACTCTCCTCTACACTCTGTGAATGTGGTTTTGTTCAGTCCTATGCTAACTACTCATTGTTCACCTATCGAAAGGGTGATATCTTTATGTTGTCTTGGTTTATGTTGATGATATTGTGCTTACCAACATACTATTGAAGCTTGCAAATAATTCAAAGTCTATCTAAACACATGTTTCAATATTAAGGATCTTGTCCATTGAAATATTTTTTGGGCATTGAAATTGCCCATGGGCCGTAAGGTTTATTCCTTTGCCAGCAAAAATACGTCATGGAAATTATTGATGAATGCGGTCTCTTAGGAGCAAAACTAGTTGACTTTCCCATGGAAGAAAATCATAAACTGGCATTGGCACAAGGGCGACCCCTAACAGATCCTACCAAGTATCGAACGGTTGTTGGACGCTTGATTTATCTCACAATAACAAGGCTAGATCTCACTCATGTAGCCACATTCTTTCGCAATTTATCCAAGCACCTCGAGAAAAACATATGGATGCTACCAGACGTGTATTGCGTTATCTAAAAGGTATTGCTAGCCAAAGCATTTTACGGAGAGCTGATAGCAGTCTTCAACTTGTTGGATTTTGTGACTCAGACTGGGGAGCATGTCCCATTTAACGGAAATCTCTCACTGGATACTTTATCATGTTGGGTGGTGCCCCTATTTCATGGTATAGCAAAAACTAGATTACTGTATCTTGATCTTTAGCCGAAGCAAAATATCGATCCATGGCATTTGCAACAAGTGAATTGGCTTGGTTAGATCTGTCCTAGCATCCTTTGGCATTTTCTCTCCTCCAATGAAACTTTTCTATGTCATTTTACACATAGCACGAAACCCTGTGTTCCATGAAAGAACAAAACATATCAAAATTGATTGTCACTTTGTTTGGGAAAAGCCTGATGCTGGAATCCTTACTCTTGTCCACGTTGGAACTAAGCAACAACCAGCGAATATCTTAGTAAAGCTCTTGGAAATGGACAATTTCAGTTCTTAAAAGGCAAGTTGGGCATTGTCGATGTGCGTGCTCCAACTTGAGGCAGAGTGTTAGCATGAGATTGTATCTTGATAGATTTTATCACAATCTTTTTGTAATCTTTCTCTTTCCGACTTGTGGTAGGACTAGGTTTTGGTGACTTATGCACCATGCTAGGGTTAGCCGTGAGACACAATGCAGATGCCATGCATGTATATATTGATAAGAAGATCAATCAATGAAAAATAGGAGAAACTGAGGGTTGATAGCAATTCAATCAACCTCTAAATATCAAAACTATAATTTAGGTTCTACAGAGCTGGACATAAACATAAGTGTATTGACTGTTCATTGCTTAGGATTTTCTATTTTTTAGTATTTTATTTTTTCTGTACAGTATAGCACGAAATTTTTCTTTAGGGATATTATACATATCCTTCTATTGATGTTTTGCTTTAATTTTAAAAATGCTGACCATATCGCATTGTCGGACCCCTCGTGTCATATTTGTCTTAAATAATTTTGACCTTTTCCAACCCTTGATATTGCCTCATCACAAGGACGAAAAATTGAGAGTTACTTCAACATCTTGGGGACTCAAAATCGTTTAAGATAAAAGCTTGGGAAGTAACAGATAATATGAAAATTTCAAAGGTCCAAAAATTAAACCAAAATAATTATTATTTTTTTTTTTTTATTTGGCAGTCACTACAGCGGGACAGGTATGACCATCGGCTATTGGCCTTCCATTTATAGTATGCAAGTTGCCAACAACATCAATTAATTAGGTAGTTTACTTAATAATCACCTGGGACATGACTAAGAAAATCTTGAACATTTGGGTATGCCAGTTCGGATTAACTAGTTTATTCGGTTCTTGTACCCACCCACATTTTGTCGAATTCAAAAATATATGTTTAATGGAATGGAAACTCAATTAATCAAACTAAACCTTGACACTTTTAGGCACCTGGTAAGTAATTATATGTATATGTGTATGTATGTATTCATATTTTCATGGTAGACTTTAGACTACCTAAAAGATAATATACATAAATCCAAGTGAGGTTACAACTTAAAATCAATATTTGACAATAAATGGAGCAGCCATCATTCTCCAAGATGTGTTATATGTATGATGTAAGAATATGGTCTGTGGTCTCCAGTTCTATATTGCAAAAAAAAGTAGATGCTTTGTTCCAACCCATGCAAGATATTCGATTTTAATTCAATATGGGACAATCTCAGTTTTATATGCCCAATATAAAACAAATGCCCCCCAAAAAAAAAAGAAAAGCTGCATTGGGTTTTGATGTTATGTTATGTTATATATATATATATATAATATATATATATATATATATATATATATATATATATATATATATATATATATATATATAATATATATATATATATATATATATATATATATATATATATTATATATATATATATATATATATATATATATATATACACTCACACACACCTACATACATACATATACATATATACATCATGCAAATACTAGGACACACCAATTAAAAATAATAATAGTAGTCAGGTTTAAAATGTTAATTATCTATTTTATGTGAGCTGAAAAAAGTTTTAAATTGAAACTTACATTACATAGGTGCAAATAGTTAATTTAGAGATCACAAGGCAATTACTATTCTTTTTGGAAAGATATACTAAGGTTTGAAATGTTAATTAATTATTTTATTTTTAAAGAGCAGAAAAAAATAAACAAAAGAACTCATACACGTATCGATAAACATATATTTTACTTCTTGAACTTTTTCTTAAACCTATCGTTTGTCATGCAACTATTTTCTTTTATGTATCCTCTTGTTAGGCTTTTCTTAAAAGGAAGCTCCAAAAACCAAGACTTAGGGGGTATTTGGCAACAACAGATATTTGAAAAAAAATAGTTGTTTGAGAGGATTTTAGTTATTTTGATCAAGTCAAACAGCTAATGGATGTTTGGTAAAGAGCTGTTTACATTAGCTGTTTGACTCCAAAAAGCTCTTTTTGAAAAAGTTATTCTTATTAGCCTTTTGAGAAGAGCTTTTTGTAGAAATTACATAATTGTTCATAAGTTTGGAAAAATTACATACATCTCATTAAAAACTAATTCATAAATAAGGGCATAAATAAAAATTTACCAACATATTTTTTAGAAACAACTAGTTTTTAGCAAACACTTTTTCTAAAAACAGCTAATATAAACAGCTAATACAAACCGCTAATAGCTAACAGCTAACACAAACAACTAACAGCTAACAGCTGTTTACCAAATAGAACCTTAGGTGGGTATATGCCAATTATGGCCAACGTATGGTTAGACACAGATTATTTCGTTGAACCATAACCATACTCGTATAACTTATATCATTGGTATTGAAAGAGAACTATTTTCTTGGAAATCACACAAATCGAAAGAATTTAAACATACGTACAAAAACAAAGCTAAACACATGCATATGTTTCCCCACCAAAAAAAAAAAAAAAAAAAAAAAGCGAAAGCTGCCAAACGATACCACTGTTGCCTGAAATAAGCCATGATCATGAGGCAGCTAAATTGGGCTACGCCTTTCTAAAATCAACAAACGATTTAACCATTAATCTATAATTCATTACATATGTTAAATTTTAGATGAAGTCATATTTTCGATAAATGAGCTATGCATGTAAATCTTTGTAAGACTCCAATCCAAAATTAGTTGTAACAGCTGGAACTATCTCTTTGTAATGCAATAGTTGAGTTTTATCTATTGAATTTTTTTAGTTTTACACACGTATTATTTTTAAGTATGTAATTAAATATTTATTAATGATATTTCTAAGTAATTGATCAAGAAGAAGATGGAAGGCATTGTAGAGTATATAAAGAAAAATAAAAACAAAATTGTATGCATGTTAAAACAAATTGAATTTAAATAATAATTAATAACTTAATCAATAGAGTTATAATACTTGATAAAAATGTGTGAAGTCAATCAATTTTATATGGAGTTATATAAATAAATTAGTGAAATAACTCATTAATTGATACATTTATTCAAAATATATTAAATTATCGATGTAAAACACCCTCACTTGTATAAGTCGATTCAATCGCTTCTCGCATTTCATCTGACATGTCATACTTATGTGCATATCGACTTCATTAAATTTCATAATAATATGTAGATGTTGGTTACTGATTACTTTAGTTGATAAATTTTCTAATAAATTGACACTAAAAAGTCATCTTCCGACCTAAATATATTAAATTTCATAAAGACATATAGTGAGTCATAGCTATTGAATTATAAAAGATGAATGGCGAAGAATGTCGGCAATAGGTGATTTGAAAGCCTTGTCCCTATTAAAAAAAAAAAAATCATGCATCAAATTCATTAATATATAACATATATAGACATATTCAACTAAGTTAATCATCATTTAAATACATAGAAAATCTGAATTAAATATTTCCTATATTTTTTACCACCTAATAACTATAATTTAAGTTTACAGACTATTAATTTAAGTGAAAAATAAAAAATTTCATAAATCACAAGAAATATTAGATAATTCGTTATATTGTATGTGCATTTATTACAAATGAAACTGAAAAATTATTTACTACATCACATAAAAGAAAATATACTAATTGGCACTAAAAGGATATAGCTTCCGACCTAAAGATATCAAATTTCATAAAAATAGTGAGTTATAGTTGTTGAAACTGAAAATTATAAAAGATGAATGGGGAAGAATGTCGGCAATAGGTGATTTGGGAAGCCTACCTCTTGTTTTATCGTGGTCCCTTCTTAATTCTTGTCTTACGCATGTGCTTATTTGTCAACTCTAGACATTTAAAGCGAGTGAATGATATTTGATGCTCAATTATTTTGCGTCTTACCATATACAGCAATCTCTTTTCTCGATCACTACTCTACTGGGCATCTAAATAGACACTTTATTTTATGTAATTATTACATGTTTATGCCGTATGCAGCGTTTAATTAGAATTGACAAATATTTCATAAAATGATCTCTATCCTACTTTAGATGACCTTATATGACATCTTACATGACAATTCATATGTCATTCATATATTACTTCTACCCAACCCAATTTTTAATATTAATTAACTAGTGTTATACCCTTGTAATACAGGAACATTAGTCAATTTTTGTTTTAATATTATTAGTATAAATAATTAATAAAAATGTGTTATTTTAAAAGTGGATTAACAATTTATAATAACATAATTATTATTTCGTTTCTTTTTTCATTTTAAATCACTCCAAATTCTTTTTGTTTTCATATGATCGTGATTTACCATTTACTATTTTTTTAATGATTCATCACATGTCTAATTAATTTATGATGTATATTTTTTAGGAGTTTAATGGACTCTATTTTAATTTAACTTACTTGCATAAGAATTATAGTACAATGTTACATACTACTCTACATAAGATATATAAAAAATAACTTTTCAATCCTAGAAGAATATTCATGTAGCTAACTAATCTAGCACAACCTTTACACATGTCCTATATATCATTCACAAATTGTCCTACATGATTAAATTGCTATAAGGCAATAAGTTCTTACTCATTTACAATGACCTCAAGATCTAACCTTAGGTAAAGTAATAAGTAGTAACAAATAAAATTAAGGTAAAATTTGATTCTCTTATCTAATTTTATTCTTCTAATATTGAAAAATAAAATGAATAAATTTGAAATGCAAACAAATCAACTATTGCATACCAAGTTAACCGTATGAAGACTACCTCAAAAAATAAAATAAGTTAGGAGTGTAAAACCATGCAATAAATAATAAAGTTAATAAGATATAATAAATTCTAATTAATAGCATTAATGTTGATTAATATGTCTCAACTAACATCCACCAATTGCAATTTGCCAAGTCATTACTTTGTGCCATAAAATACGACATGTCATTTATACATTATTTGTATCCAACTTTTAATATATGTATGTGTGTGTGTGTGTATATATATATATATATATATATATATATATATATATATATATATATATATGATAATTACTCTATGATTAATAATAATAGACCATAACAATCATAATAAATATAAAACAACATCAAATACATCAAATTAATTAATCCAAAATCGTTCACCTGAAGTTTCTGTTTCTAAAAGATAACAAAACTTGAAGTACAAGAACCAACTATTTGTAATCAATTCGTTATTTATACCCAAAAAGAGGATTAAAAAATCAATTGATGGATGCTTAGTTGTGCGATGCCAAATCGTTTTTATTTTTGGCTTTAACTTTATTAAAGTTAAGCTATTTTTGACCTATATGGCAGTAGACCACTTCCATCACAAACGGTCTTTATTCACAAAACCAAATCCAAAATTTTATTTAAATTGAGTAAATAATTAATCGCTTGAACTAATATTTTTTAACATGTTAAATCAATTGTTTTTTGTTTCTAATTAATCACGGCCAGCCATGCATGTAAGCATAGTTGTGCATGTTAGAAATTGACGCCAAAAGAATGCACGGCCAAGTGTGCAACTTATGCATGGCCATGCGCTGAAGGCAGAAACTTTCCTGCAGAAGCGCACAGCCGGTTGTGCGTTTTTGCGCGGTCGTGCATCCCCTGACTTTTCGCGATTTAATTCTTTTTCGTGGCAGTTTGAGGGGTATCTTGAATCTTATTTTCGCATACCTCCTTTAGGGTGATTTTTGGGTTCCTTTCTCACATACTTTTGCACTAATCTAGATTCTATTAGAGATGTTTAATTCCTTGTTTTGGTTTGTGAATTGATCTCAGCAATTGTTTAAAGTACGTTTCTCTTCCTTTATCTCTGCAATTCTTATCAAAGTTTGTGTCTTTCGCCATGATCTTCAGTTTCTTGTTTGTAATTGGAATCGTTATGATGATTAGTGGCTAACTCCCCTATCTTAGGTTGGGATTAGCCCCTATTATACTATTTGGAATCATGTTCTAGGTTTTGTGAATGAATGCCCATGTTTATGATTGAGATCTCACTTTGCACGCCATGTGTCTAATGAATTGCTTGAGAGGGATGTATTCATGTTCTTAATTAGGATTTGGGACTTCAACGAAAGTTGAATCCTTTGTCTAGAGTGACTTTGTGAGCAATTGAATTTCTTAACGTGAAAACAGTTAGGGTTTTAATTGGGAACTGTTGATGACTCAATCATGTGGCTTTGTCGATCTCAGTTTCATGAAAATAGATAACTAGAATTGATTAGCCAGTCTAATAACCTACAAAAGTAGGCATAGATGCATTCCAATTTTTGATCATTCCATCTTAGTTATTCGCGTAGGCATGTTTGCATGATCTAGTTCAGATCACATAGAGCAGTGTGGTGAATTCCCATCTAGGATCCTTTTTTAATATCGAATTAAACAAGTTTTAGTGGTATTCAGTCCCTACCAGTCTGAATCTGTTTTGCCTGGATTAAGTGTTGAAGTCAATCTAGTGGCTAAAACCAAGTTCCCTGTAGAATACGACCCGTACTTGCCGTTGCTGACAACAATTAGTACCGTGGACTTACGGTAACATTTTAAGACAACACATTTTGGGCGTCGTTGGCTTAGAACTTGTTAGTTTTAGAGTCAGAAGCGACCAAAACACTCTAGATTAGGCTTTTTGCTTTTCTTTCTTTTTATTCTGCTTTTTCTTTACTCTTGCTTGGACTCACTTACACTTGGTATAGTTCTTGCATTGTATGCACTGGCGCAGTCAAGGGGGCCACAATCTACTCCCCTTGAATCCTAAGATCGAAGCCACTGCTCGCAGGTAAAGTGGCGCCCGCAGGAAGAAAAAAGCGGAATTTGCGATGGCTGGAAGGGACACTCGAGTTCTGAGAGACTATGCTGTGCCACAATCATCGGGGATCACATCTTCCGTAGTGAGCCCGATAGTTGAGGCGCATAACTTCGAACTCCAGCCAGCCTTGATCTCGCTAGTGGAGAGAGATCAGTTCGGAGGTCACTTGTCTGAGAACCCAACATGCACCTTCACAACTTTCTTGTAAAGTGTGACACCGTCAAGCTCAAGGGGGTTCCTATAAATGCAATCCAACACCACCTCTTGTCATTCTCTTTGAGAGATTGAGTTAGAGATTGGCTCCAGAATAAGGAGCCAAATGCTTTCAACACACGGGATGCACTCTCTACGGCCTTCCTCAGTAAGTACTTCCCACCAGGGAAGACAGCCAAGTTGAGGGTCGACATTACTTTGTTCACCCAACTTCATGGGGAGTCACTATATGAGACTTGGGAAAGGTTCAAGGATCTCCAATGCTAGTGTCCTCACCGTGGCAAACCCAATTGGCTCTTGATTCGGACGTTTTACAACGGACTGGATCAAAACTTGAAGAAGTCAGTTGATGCGAAAGCTGGCGGCGCACTCATGGGAAAATCAATTGAATTGACAAAAGCTCTCCTAAAGGACATGGCAGTGTTAGGTAATTTCAAGTGATAAACAAAAGTGCCGCAAGAATACAACTTTCACTGTGGCACTTGAGGGTCATGCCTTCGGGGACAAGGACAAGATTAAGGTCATTGAGTACAAAAGTAAACTAATCTAGCATCATTATGAACTAATTTAAAATCATAGACAATTTAAATCATTAATTCTAAATGGTCATGAAGCAACATTGAACTAGTAATTTTATGCTAATCGAAGAGTTCACTAAATGCACAAAACATAGTAGCCATTAAACCCGCATTGGATTTATAACAACCTACTTACTGCCCTTATGAATAGCACTTAAACTAAGATAGAAGATTAATTAAGAAAATGAAATTAAATAGGAGGAAACCTACAGGGGAAAATAGACACTAAGCTGATAAAAATGAAATCCATAACAATAGCTCAACCCAAAATAAAAAAACCAAGCAAAACCAATACACAATCCAAGCAAAGCTTCCACTCATTCCTAGCAAAACGAATGCATATTCTGGATCGGGTAGAGGGAAATCATGACAGATCAGGGGCTCAAGCAACTCAATCCACTTCCAATAACAATCCAACATCAATCAATGTTCCAAACTCATTCTCGTAATTCTGATAACATAGCATCAAGGTAACCAAACAGCTGAGGAAGTAATGAAACCCAAATCAACTTGAATAAATAAGAAAAACGAACCCATAGGGGAGGGGGATAGAATCATTCAACCACCATATTCAAACCAAGTCATTCTAACCATCAAACTACATCCAAATCCCCAGCTTAACCAACCAAAATAATCAACCAAACTTCTAATATCAACTAAATCAACTAAATAAACTAAATCCACTAAACTACTAGAATCAGAATATTATCAAATCAACCAACTACTAAATCGAGTGGCAACATATTAAACGCACATCAAAAACCGAATAAGCGAAACAGGAGAGGGAGGTTGCTGGCTTTTTTTCAGCAGCATTTAACTTAGAATGGGGGAATAGAAATCAAACCACAACTCATGACCATGAACAAGATGAAGCCAAGCTCTTGGTTTCGAACAAATAAGCAGAGCAAAAACAGGGCCTCAAACTATGCATCCACCAACCGTAGAATTAAGCCCAACTCTGAAAATTTCACACAAGCCTTGCGAAAACAACTTAGAATTGACAAAATTTGGCCTAATTACATAAATTCAAAGCTAAGCAGACCGAAATCCAACCAAGAACAACCCTGAGTTCCTGAAACCCTAACTCTGAAAATCGAAAACGAAAATTGAACCTAAACCTAAAGCTTGAATTAAGCCTAATCTAAAACCCTAAATTAATACCTAAAAATCAACCTTCCTTCAATCGCCGCTAGCTCCTTTTATAATTGGACTCTCTTCGATCTCGGCCCTTCAACCTAGGCAATTGTGGACGGTGGATTTTGATGATGTGCTGGCAAGTTGTGGAATGTTGATGGTGATGGTTGATGTGCTGATGGAATTTGATGATGGTGTCGAAGAGAGAGAAAGGGGGATTAGATGGAGATGAGGATGAAGGGTTCAGGGGTCGGGGTTCTCTGGTTTTGGGGGGGCCTGTTTGGCAGAGACAAGGAAAGAGAGAAAAAAGATGAGTGAGGGGGGTTAGGACTCACGTGATGGGCGCATGGGGGGGTTAGGTTTTAGGATTCATTTTTATTTTATTTTTTTCTTTTCTTTGGGCTAAACAAACGGGCCTTTGGGATTGGGTCGGGTAAATTTGGCCCAGTTTTTCATTTCCGGTATTTTCAGTATTTTTTCTGCATTTTTGCCGTAATTATTCAAAACCTACAAAACAAAATAAAATCAAATAAAAACCTGAAAATAATGATTATAATGAGCATAAATCGGGTATAAAAGTACTGTAAAAATAATACATTTTTGACACGAACAAATACCCTCACACCAAGATTTTTCTCGTCCTCGAGTAAAACAAACTAAACTAACTAAAAAGTAATAAGAAAATAAGAAAAAGAAAATCCTAACTCATTATCGTAGGAATCAGAGTTGTATTTAGCATATGCAACAAGCCCTTTAAACCTCTCGATCTCCTAAGTGGACGAGTGAGGTTTTGCAAGGGTTTTCAAGTGAAATACCCACAAAAATTATTCCAAAAATAAAGAAAAATCTTTTTGGTTTTTTTCTCAAAACTAGTATGTACAAAATTATGGAAAGATATGCACTCGTTCTAATCCACTAAATCACCCCTGTAACCAAGTTACTAACCTGCATATGTATAGAATGTACTTTAAAGCCCTCTACCTCATAAATGACATCAGAGCACTAATTTTTCCACCCCATTGAACATCAAGACTCTGAATCTATCTCGGTGCTCATGTGCAAGTGTATCATCTTCCTAGGGTTTAGATTTACTAGAATTAGACATAATCCCACATGGCTAGTACAACTAAATTATTATCATACTAACTTTGGAAGCAAGCTTTCCTAGTAGCAATTTTGCTCAAAGGGTAACACCCAACAGCACGTGCCTCAAAGGGTAACGTCCAGAAGCGCATGCCTCAAAGAGATACTTGTCATTCCAAATTTTATTTCACCTCTCTTTTTCTCTTCTTTATTTAAAATACTTTTTTTCACATTTTTTTTTTCAGTGTAATTGTGTCATAAGTTAGTGGGAGAATCATTCATGGAAGGCTAAGACCTAAGAATAATGATGAAGGAATAAACAAGAATTGGATTACACAATCTATACTGAACATTGGGTTAGAACTAGGGCTTAGAATGACACACTGAGGTTGGAGACTTCTCACGCACATTCTACTTATATACAAGCTAATAATCAAAGCACAGGGGATTCAAACTAATTAGAGATAGTGCAAACATTCCCCAAAAAAACAAAACCAAAATCAAAATTTTTCTAGATCTTTCGAAAACTTTTTCAAAAATAGGCACCTCAGCCCCACACCAAAACTTTACAGTGGCCTCATTGTAGGAACTAAGGCTCTAAAAAGCAAGCACATAAGCTATACAACCATAAAACCACACAAAACCACAAATATATACAAACTCAGAAACCAACAAAAATCACAAACAAAACCCCCAAAAAAAAAAAAAAAAACAGACAAAATCACCAAAATCAAAATCTCAAAAGAAAAGCAATAAAACAAAACTAACTCTAAAACAAACCAAACCACTCAATGACTAAAATCAAAACCAAACGAAAACAAAATAAGACTCAAACACAAAAATCAACAAGCAAAATAACTAAATAAAGAAAAACAAAACCCTAAACCTCAAAGAAAACAAAACCAATCAAGGCTAAAACAAACCTCATTACCCAAACTAAAAACAAAACCAAACCAAGGTCTTACTAAACACCAACCTAAATCAAGAGAAGCCTAAAATAAAACAAATACAAAAGAAAGAAAAGCCAAATACAAAACAAAAAATAAAAACACTGAAACACCAAAAAGGAAACAAAAAGAAACTACAAAAGTAAGACCAATGGGAAACCAAAACTTACTAGGCTAAAGAAACAATAAGCCAACCCAAGGGAACAAAACACAAATTTAAGGAAACCAAACAATGAAATTAGAACATGCACAAGGACAATCCTAGATATTTACAACTAAAAAGTATTCACGAAATCATAACACATTCAAAGGTGATCATAGCCCACACGGCTCAACAAATCCCAAATTGCTTCTCAAAATTGGTCACCTATCACAATTCACAGTCCTAAATATCCATAACTAAGTGCGAAAAGAAAGAATGAAATGAAAAAGAGAAGAAGGGAGGGTGGAACGATCGTACCAGGTTGGGTATAGGCTGTACCCAAACTATGCTTCACAAAGATGATGCAACATGAGGCTTATGGAGCATCAGCCACTCCATATTAAGCTGAAAACTGCTACTCAAATCAAAACTCACTAAGGTACGCAGTAGCTTATCAAACAAAGAATCCCAACTCTCAATCACATAGAAATAGTGAAAAGTAGTGAGTTGGAACCAGAAAGAGTACATCCACATAGCCAATAAAGCACAAATAAGGGCCCGTTTTAACTTATCAAATAGTTGAGCCTAATCAGAAAGGAAATGAACACACTTAAAATAAGCCAGTATTGAGGTAATTGGCCTGGACACTATATCAGCATAAACGAGCAGTCTAGACAACATAGGGGGTGCACATTTCACAAGTCTATTAAGTCCAATATGTGGATGAGTCTGGTCTAAAGAAAAATTCTTAGTGGTAATAATATCAGACTCAACAAATTCAGACTTACAATATTCAAAAAGGAAGTCAGTTTGGATGGAGCCAAAAGAGAAGGACTCATAATCAGCACAAAAACCATCATTAGAACTTCCATGGATATCAAACTTACAAGAAAAAGATTTATATTCCGTATATAGAATATTATCATCCAATTTAAATAGAAGGACAGGAATGACGGGATCAAAAGAGAATGATTCATATTCAACATGAAAACCCACATCAAGACTTTCAGTAACATCAAGCCCACATGAAAAAGATTCATACTCTGCATAAAGAATATCATCATTAAAGTCCAAAATAGTGAGTTCAGTTACTTCATCGCACAACTCCTATAAAATAGCTTCTGGTGACTCATCTAAATTACGAGGCTCAACGTCAAGTGTGATGTTTATATCTAACTCACTAACAGCATTAGATCGTTCACCCACATCGAATTCACAATAGCCGTTCAGAGCAGTGGGTGGGTCAGTAGAGACTAGGACATCATTAGTGATGCCCTTGGTGAGCTAGTCCAGGGTGCAAGGTCAGGTGATAGAGACATAGGGAGGGCACTCTCTTTTTCTAGACTAGGCAAATCCATGTCTTTATTTAAGTCAGGCCTAGCAGAATAAGAGGGTTCGAAATCATCATAGAGACTAATGTCAGGTTTAGGAGATCCTAAACCAGAATTAAGCTCTATAAGTCTCCCTATTTTGATTAAAACATTGAGAACATGCAGCAATTCTCACTTTCATTGTCTCTATCATTTGTTCAGTCAATTCATTAAACTTCTTTTCAAAACTTGCACATGTAGCATCAACATAAGCACGAAAAGGACAAGTACAAGCATCATGATCAGAAGATTCACAATAATCGCATATAATAGGAGGCATATAATAGTCATATGAGTCATTTGAATTCATGTTAGGGAAAAAACAGAGTTTTAATATCTATAGACCCCAAGTGCAAGGTGTACCGTTGAGTACTTGGGATGTCATCCGCAGGGAGTTGTGTTTCCAATTACCAGGGTTAACAAAAGCGTCTCGAGCTAGGCAAAATGAAAGGGGATAGATGGAAAACTAAACTACGCTAACAAACATAGAAAAAGCGACTTGGAGTTGTGATTTGACCAATGGACGAACTAACTAATCGAGGCGAGTCCTAACCTACCCAAACTATATCATGAACGAGAGATGATCGGTTGCACCATCGAAGACCACCCAAGCCCTCTCTCAAGGGTCAAGAGCTAGTCTAATTAGCCTGACCACTTATTTTTATGGGGTTAGCCCAATTAGGCAACAAAATTAGCAACCTTCGGACCTAGGTCGGATCAGATACTATTTTCATGTCCCGAACTCGACTATTCCTTCTCCCACACTGGCTAATTGACCTCACTTCTCAGCATAAGTCAATCGCCCAAAAATATGGATGAAAACTCTTTCAAGCATTTCATGGAACACTTGGCGGGCGTGAGAGAAAACTCTAAGTTCTAGGCATAGATTAGGTATGGTTAAGCATAATACAAGATTAATTAGCCATCAAGAGGCTAACCACAATGCAAGCTAACACAAACTAACAATTAAACATCACAAACACATAAAAACCTAAATTAACAAACGAAAACATGAACATGAACAAGAGAAGAAAGAGAATGAAATAAATCGAATCTAAACAACTAAATAAACATGAATCAACAATGAAAACTAAATATATAAACTAAACAAAATAAATACAAGAATTAAATTAACAAAACATAAACAAGAACAATATATGAAATAAAGAGACAAAAGGGAAGAAAACTTAGTCTTGAATTGATAGAAGGAACTTGAAATCCAAAGGTTGAATTCAAGACTACAATCTTTAATCCTAAACTAATCCTCCTTATTTGCTAAAATCTAACCTAAACTACCCTAAAAATCGCCAGAGAGAAGCTCCAAGCGACCCCCTGCGACCTCCTCGAAAACTGGCCAAAAAGGACTTTATATCGTGTAAGCAGGCCTCGATGCACGACCATGCCAACACGCACGGCCGTGCGCCTGCCCGTGCTAGCCGTGCGTGGCTTCGGCCATCGGTGCACCACCGCGCCTTCCGTAGGTTGGCCATGCACTGTTCTTCTTTGCTTCCTTTGCTTCCGGGGCTTGTCGGACCTCTATTTCACCTCGAAATGCATCCCAAATGCCTCATTCCTTATTGAAATTGGTGAGTTTCTCGTCTCTTTGGCAAAACTCCTAGAAAACAAGCAAACCAACCAAATAAGTGCATTATGAACCGAAAGGGGCAAATTTGACCCTTTCTCCTTAAGATTCGACATGAAAACCATGAAAAAAGTGGGTCAAATAAGGCGTAAAATGAGATCAAATATCGGTGCAACAATTTATCAAGTGGTTTGAAGGGTAAGAATTAGCATGAAAATCATACTCTCCTTGAGTTGGGTATCTAAAAGTCTCGTTCGCTTGTTCAAACGCATAGGTTTCCTAAGCCAGTTTTTCAAAGAAATCCCAAACTTCATCTTGACTTCTAAATAATAATTCCAGGAAACCTCCATGGCAAATTGATTCAACATAACTCCTTGGCTAAACATTTAGACCCATAGCAATGATCTCACATATTTTTCATTTATCAAAATCATGATTTACTTGAGCACGATAATCATTAAGCCTTAAAAGATAAAGACAGAAAGGTTCATACTCATATTGCGGGAAATGAAAAACTGACATTCTGTTTTAAAATTTTTATAGTTTTTTCAATTTTTAGGGATTTTCAAGTTTTTCTATTTTTTTTGGGTTTTCGGATTTTTTCAAAAAAATGAACTAAATACATCAGAACTAACAATGAATAAACAATGTAAATCAAAGCATGAGCAACTAATAAAAACAAAACTAAGAAAAACAAAAGTGCATAAACTTGCCACTTTGTTTTTGAGGGTTTTTTTAATAAAAATTTTTCTCTTTTCTTGTGGTTTTCAAGATTTTCTATTTTTTTTAATTTTAGGTTTTTTCCATTTCTTCGTCATTTTGAAGTTTTTCTTTTTTTTTAGATTTTAACTTTTCTATTTTTTTTGGATTTTGGAAATTTTCAAGAGATGAACTAAATGAAGTTATAATTATTAATGAAATAAAGGAAGTAAATCAAGATCTATGCTACTAACAAGAAAGTGGGTAAGAAAAAGAAAATGTGACCGAATCTCATACCGTCGTCCCCGGCAACAGCGCCAAAAACTTATTAGGTAATTTTAAGTGATAAACAAAAGTGCCGCAAGTGTACAACTTTCGCTGTAGTACTTGAGGGTCATGTCCTCGGGAATGAGGATAAGATTAAGGCCACTGAGTATGAAAGTAAACTAATCTAGCATCATTATGAACTAATTTAAAATCATAAACAATCTGAATCATTAATTCTAAATGGTCATGAAGCAACATTGAACCAGTAATTTTACGCTAATCGAAGAGTTCACTAAATGCACAAAATATAGTAGCCATTAAACCTGCATTGGATTTATAACAACCTAATTACTGCCCTTTTGAATAGCACTTAAACTAAGATCGAAGATCAATTAAGCAAATGAAATTAAATAGGAGGAAACCTACAGGGGAAAACAAACACTAAGCTGATAAAAATGAAATCCATAACAATAGCTCAACCCAAAATTTAAAAAACCAAGCAAAACCAATACACAATCCAAGCAAAGCTTGCACTCATTCCTAGCAA
The DNA here is from genome assembly GCA_029747015.1 of Carnegiea gigantea. NCBI lineage: Eukaryota > Viridiplantae > Streptophyta > Magnoliopsida > Caryophyllales > Cactaceae > Carnegiea > Carnegiea gigantea. Next base: position 612,044 of record JAKOGI010000043.1, read on the forward strand.
AACGAATGCGTATTTTGGTCTGGGGGGAGGGAAATCATGACAGATCAGGGGCTCAAGCAACTCAATCCACTTCCAATAACAATCCAACATCAATCATTGTTCCAAACTCATTCTCGTAATTCTAATAACATTACATCAAGGTAACCAAACAGCCGAGCAAATAACGAAACCCAAATCAACCTGAATAAATAAGAAAAACGAACCCACAGGGGAGGGGAAAAGAATCATTCATCCACCACATTCGAACCATATCATTCGAACCATCAACACCATCAAACTATATCCAAATCCAGCTCAACCAAGTAAAATAATCAACCAAACTTCTAAAATCAACTAAATCAACTAAATCAACTAAATCCACTAAACTACTAGAATCAGAATATTATCAAATCAGCCAACTACTAAATCGAGTGGCAACATATTAAACGCACATCAAGAACCAAATAAGCAAAACAGGGGAGGGAGGTTTCTGTCTTTTTTTTAGCAACATTTAACTTAGACTGGGGGAATAGAAATCGAACCACAGCTCATGACCATGAACAAGATGAAGCCAAGCTCCTGGTTTCGGACAAACAAATAGAGCAAAAACAAGGCCTCAAACAGTGGATCTACCAACCGTATAATTGAGCCCAACTCTAGAAATTTCACATAAGCCTTGCGAAAACAACTCAGAATTGACAAAATTTAGCCTAATTACATGAATTCAAAGCTAAACAGACCGAAATCCAACCAAGAACAACCCTGAGTTCCTGAAACCCTAACTCTGAAAATCAAAAACGAAAATTGAAACTACCTAAAGCTTGAATTAAACCTAACCTAAAACCCTAAATTGTTAGCTAAAAATCGACCTTCCTTCAATTGTTGCTAGCTCCTTTTATACTGGGACTCTCTTCGATCTCGGCCCTTCAACCTAGGCAATCGTGGACAGTGGATTTTGATGATGTGATAGCGTGTTATGGAATGTAGATGGTGATGCTTGATGTGCTGATGGCGTTCGATAATGGTGTCGAATAGAGAGAGAGGGAGATGAGATGGAGATGAGGATGAAGGGTTTGGGGGTCGGAGTTCTCTGGTTTTAGGGGGGCTTGTTTGGCCGAGACAAGGAAAGAGAGAAAGAAGATAAGTGAGGGGGCCTTAGGAGTCACGTGATGGGCGCATAGGGGTTTTAGGTTTTAGGATTTATTTTTATTTTATTTTTTTTTTTCATTTCATTGGGCTAAACAAACGGACCTTTGGGATTTGGTCAGGTAAATTTAGCCCAGTTCTTCATTTCCGGTATTTTCAGCATTTTTTCCGCATTTTTTCCGTAATTATTCAAAACCTACAAAACAAAATAAAATCAAATAAAAACCTAAAAATAATGATTATAACGAGCATAAATCGGGTATAAAAGTACGATAAAAATAATACATTTTTGGCATGAACAAATACCCTCACACCAAGATTTTGCTCGCGCTCGAGTAAAATAAACTAAACTAACTAAAAAGAAATAAGAAAATAAGAAAAAGAAAATCCTAACTCACTATCGCAGGAATCAGGGTTGCATTTAGCGTATACAACAAGCCCTCTAAATCCCTCGGTCTCCCAAGTGGATGAATGAGTTCTCGTGAGAGTTTTCAAGTGAAATACCCAAAAAAATTATTTCAAAAATAAGGAAAAATCTTTTTGGTTTTTTTTCTCAAAACTAATATGTACAAAATTAGGGAAAGATATGCACTCATTCTAATCAACAAAAATCACCCCTGTAACCAAGTTATTAGCCTACATATGCACAGAATGTACTTCAAAGCACTCTACCTCATAAATGACATCAGAGCACTAATTTTTCCATCCCATTGAACGTCAAGTCTCTGAATCCATCCCGGTGCTCGTGACGAAGTGTATCATCATCCCATGGCTAAGATTTACTAGAATTAGACTCAATCCTGCTTGGCTGACACAACTACATTATTATCATACTAATTTTGGAAGCAAGCTTTCTTAGTACCAATATTGCCTCAAAGGGTAACACCAAGTAGCACGTGCCTCAAAGGGTAAGGCCCAGTAGTGCATGCCTCAAAGGGATACTTGTCATTTTAAATTTTACTTCATCTCTCTTTTTTTCTTCTTTTTTCAAAATACTTTTTCTAAATTTTTTTTCAGAGTAATCATGTCACAAGTTAGTGGGAGAATCATGCATGGAAGGCTAAGACCTAAGGATAATGATGAAGGAATAAACAAAGATTGGATTACACAATCTATACTGAACATTGGGGTTAGAACTAGGGCTTAGAATAACACACTGAGGTTGGAGACTTTTTATGCACATCCTACTTACATACAAGCTAATAACCAAAGCACATGGGATTCAAGCTAATCGGACATAGTACAAATGTTCCCCAAAAAACAAAACCAAAATCAAAATCTTTTTGGATTTTTTAAAAATTTGTTCAAAAATAGGCACCTCACCCCCACAACAAAACTTCACAATGTCCTCATTGTGGAACTAAGGTGCTAAAAAGCAAGCATAAACTACATAACCATAAAACCACACAAAACCACAAATATATACAAACTAGGAAACCAATAAAAATCACAAACAAAACCCAAAAAGCAAACATAAAATCACCAAAATCAAAATCTCAAAAGAAAAGAAATAAAACAAAACTAACTCTAAAACATACCAAACCACTAAATGACTAAAATCAAAACCAAACGAAAACAAAATAGGACTCAAACACAAAAATCAACAAGCAAAATAACTAAATAAAGAAAAATAAAACCCTAAACCTAAAAGAAAACAAAACCAATCAAGGCTAAAACAAACCTAATTACCCAAGCTAAAAACAAAACCAACCCAAGGTCTTACCAAACACCAACCTAAATCAAAAGAAGCCTAAACAAATCAAACTACGAAAGAAAAAAAAGCCAAGTATAAAACAAAGAATAAAAAAACTAAAACACCAAGAAGGAAACAAAAAGAAACAACAAAAATAAGACCAAAGGGAAACCAAAACTTACCAGGCTAAAGAAACAATACGCCAACCCGAGGGAACAAAACACAAATTTAAGGAAACCAAACAAATGAAATTAGAAAATGCACAAGGACAATCCTAGATATTCACAACTAACAAGTATTTATAAAAACATAACACAACCATGGGTGATCATAGCCCACACGGCTCAAAGAATCCGAAATTGCTTCTCAAGATTGATCACCCATCACAATTCACAGTCCTAAATATCCACAACTAAGTGCAAAAAGAAAGAAAAGAAATGAAAAAGAGAAGAAGGGAGGGTGGAATGATCATACTTGGTTGGATACAGGTTGTACCCAAACTATGCCTCACGAAGATGATGCAACATAAGGCTTATGGAGCATCAGCCACTCCATATTAAGCTGAAAACTGCTACTCAAATCAAAACTCATTAAGGCATGCAGTAGCTTATCAAACAAAGAAGCCCAACTCTCAATCACATAGAAACAGTGAAAAGTGAGTTAGAACCAGAAAGAGTACATCCACATAGCCAATAAAGCATAAGTAAGGGCCCGTTTCAACTTATCAAACAGTTGAGCCCAATCAGAAAGGAAATAAACATACTCAAAACGAGCCAGTATTGAGGTCATTGGCTTAGAAACTATATCAGCATAAACAAGCAGTCTAGACAACATAGGGGGTGCACATTTCACAAGTCTGTTAAGTCCAATATGCGAATAAGTCTGGTCTAAAGCAAAATTCTTAGTGGTAATAATCTCAGACTTAACAAATTCAGACTTATAATATTCAAAAAGGAAGTCTGTTTGGATGGAATCAAAAGAGGACTCATAATCAGCACAAAAACCATGATCAGAACTTCCATGGATATCAAACTCACAAGAAAAAGATTCATATTCCGCATATAGAATATTATCTTCCAATTTAAACAGAAGGTCAGGAATGACGGGATTAAAAGAGAATGATTCATATTCAACATGAAAACCCACATCAAGACTTTCAGTAACATTAAGCCCATATGAGAAAGATTCATATTCTGCATAAAGAATATTATCATCAAAGTCCAAAATGGTGAGTTCAGTTACCTAATCGCACAACTCCTTTAAAATAGCTTCTTGTGACTCATCTAAATCACGAGGCTCAATGTCAAGTGTGATGTTTATGTCTAACTCACTAACAGCATCAAATCGTTCACCCACATCGAATTCACAATAGTCGTTCAGAGCAGTGGGTGGGTCGGTAGAGACTAGGACATCATCAGTGATGCCCTTGGTGAGCTAGTCCGAGGTGCAAGGTCAGGTGATAGAGACATAGGGAGGGCATTCTCTTTTTCTAGACTAGGCAAATCCATGTCTTCATTCAAGTCAGGCCTAGTAGAATAAGAGGGTTCAAAATCATCATAGAGACTAATGGCAGGTTTAGGAGATCCTGAACTAGAATTAAGCTCACTATAAGTTTCCTTATTTTGATTAAAGCATTAAGAACATGCAACAGTTCCCGCTTTCATTGTCTCTATCATTTGTTTAGTCAATTCATTAAACTTCTTTTCAGAACTTGCACATGTAGCATCAACATAAGCACGAAAAAGACAAGCACGAGCATCATGATCAGAAGATTCACAATAATCGTATAAAACAGAAGGCATGTAATAGTCATATGAGTCATTTGAATTCATCAAGTGGTCTGAAGGATAAGAATTATTATGAAAATCATACTCTCCATGTGTTGGGTATCTAAAAGTCTCGTTAGCTTGTTCAAACACATAGGTTTTCTAAGCTAATTTTTCATAGAAATACCAAACTTTATCTTGAGTTTTAAATAATAATTCCAGTAAACCTTCAGGACAAATTGATTCAACATAACTCCTTGACTCAACATTTAGACCCATAACAATGACCTGACAAATTTTTCTTTTTTAAAAATTATGATTCAGTTGAGCACGATAATTACTAAGCCTTAAAAGATAACGTCAGAAAGGTTCATGCTCATATTACGGGAAATAGAAAACTGGCATTCTGTTTTTAAAATTTTTTAAAGTTTTTTCAATTTTTAGGGATTTTTAAGTTTTTCTAATTTTTTTGGGTTTTTGGATTTTTTCAAAAAAATGAACTAAATACATCAGAACTAACAATGAATGAATAATGTAAATCAAAGCATGAGCAACTAATAAAAACAAAACTAAGAAAAACAAAAGTGCATAAACTTGCCACTTTGTTTTTAAGGTTTTTTAATAAAAATTTTCCCCTTTTTTTGTGGTTTTCAGGATTTTCTATTTTTTTTAATTTTAGGTTTTTTCGATTTCTTCGTCATTTTGAAGTTTTTCTTTTTTTTTAGATTTTAACTTTTCTAATTTTTTTTGGATTTTGGAAATTTTCAAGAGATGAACTAAATGACGTTATAATTATTAATGAAATAAAGGAAGTAAATCAAGATCTATGCTACTAACAATAAAGTAGGTAAGAAAAAGAAAATGTGACCGAATCTCATATTGTCGTCCCTGGCAACGGTGTCAAAAACTTGTTAGGTAATTTTAAGTGATAAACAAAAATGCCGCAAGTGTGCAAATTTCGCTGTAGTACTTGAGGGTCGTGTCCTCGGGGATGAGGATAAGATTAAGGTCACTCAGTACGAAAGTAAACTAATCTAGCATCATTATGAACTAATTTAAAGCCGTAAACAATTTAAATCATTAATTCTAAATGGTCATGAAGCAACATTGAATCAGTAATTTTATGCTAATCGAAGAGTTCACTAAATGCACAAAATATAGTAGCCATTAAACTTGCATTGGATTTATAACAACCTAATTACTTCCCTTTTGAATAGCACTTAAACTAAGATTGAAGATCAATGAAGCAAATGAAATTAGATAGGAGGAAACCTACAGCGGAAAACAGACACTAAGCTGATAAAAATGAAATCCATAACAATAGCTCAACCCAAAATAAGAAAACCAAGCAAAACCAATACACAATCCGAGCAAAGATTGCACTCATTTTGGATTGGGAAGAGGAAAATCATGACAGATCAGGAGCTCAAGCAACTCAATCCACTTCCAACAAAAATCTAACATCAATCAATGTTCCAAACTCATTCTCTCAATTCTGATAACATAGCATCAAGGTAACCAAACAGCCGAGCAAATAACGAAACCCAAATCAACATGAATAAATAAGAAAAAATAAACCCATAGGGGAGGGGGAAAGAATCATTCAACCACCATATTCGAACCATATCATTCGAACCATCAACACCATCAAACTACATCGAAATCCACCTCAACCAACCAAAATAATCAACCAGACTTCTAAAATCAACTAAATCAACTAAATCCACTAAACTACTAGAATCTGAATATTATCAAATCAACCAACTACTAAATCAAGTGACAACATATTAAACGTGCATCAGGAACCAAATAAACAAAACAAGGGAGGGAGGTTTTTGGCTTTTTCTTAGCAGCATTTAACTTAGACTGGGGGAATAGAAATCGAACCACAACTCATGACCATGAACAAGATGAAGCCAAGCTCCTAGTTTCGAACAAACAAACAGAGCAGAAAAGGGCCTCAAACCGTGCATCCACCAATCGTAGAATTGAGCCCAACTCCAGAAATTTCACATAAGCCTTGCGAAAACAACTCAGAATTGACAAAATTTAGCCTAATTACATGAATTCAAAGATAAACAAACCGAAATCCAACCAAGAACAAGCCTGAGTTCCTGAAACCCTAATTCTGAAAATCGAAACCAAAAATTGAAACTAAACCTAAAGCTTGAATTAAACCTAACCTGAAACCCTAAATTGTTAGCTAAAAATCGACCTTCCTTCAATCGCCGCTAGCTCCTTTTATACTTGGACTCTCTTCGATCTCGGCCCTTCAACTTGGGCAATCGTGGATGGTGGATTTTGATGATGTGCTGGCGATTTGTGGAATGTTGATGGTGATGCTTGATGTGTTGATGGCGTTTGATGATGGTGTCGAAGAGAGAGAGAGAGAGGGAGATGAGATGGAGATGAGGATGAAGGGTTCAGGGGTCGGGGTTCTGTGGTTTTGGGGGGCCCTATTTGGCCGAGACAAGGAAAGAGAGAAGCAAGATAAGTAAGGGGGGTTAGGAGTCACGTGATGGGCCCATGGGGGGTTTAGGTTTTAGGGTTTATTTTTATTGTATTTTTTTCTTTTCATTGGGCTAAACAAACGGGCCTTTAGGATTGGGTCGGGTAAATTTGGCCTAATTCTTCATTTTTGATATTTTCAGCATTTTTTTTTCATTTTTGCCATATTATTCAAAACCTACAAAACAAAATAAAATCAAATAAAAACCTGAAAATAATGATCATAACGAGCATAAATCGAGTATAAAAGTACCTTAAAAATAACACATTTTTGGCCCGATCAGGCAGCTAACAACGATCACTGGTCTAGTGAGTGCACCCCCCCCCAAAGAAGGGTAGTGGCAAGTATGATGTTGATGCTGTGGATATGTTGGCTGGAAAAGTTGATGCCCTTGCTCAAAGGATCGACAAGCTAGGGACTTCTAATCCTGGGACGTCTTCTGGTATGATGTATGAGGTCATTGTGATATGCGATGCGTGTGGTGTCCAGGGGCACACAGCTGCTGAGTGTCAAGCCTACTTCTAGGGAGTGGAACAAGCTAATACCATGCAAAATTTCAACCCACGCCCCTAAAACAATCCATACTCAAACACATATAACCCGCGGTGGAGAAATCATCCTAATTTCTCTTATAGAAATAGTAATCTTGTACCACCCACTCCCAATCAACCCCCAGGTTTCCACTCCAAGGTCCCTATAACAGAAATCAAACTTGGAGAGTCTTATCGAACGTTTTATTCAACCTCAACCCAAGACTAATGAAGTTCTCGGTGAGCAAATTAATCAGCTAAACTCTAAGTTTAATGCCATGGCCTCCCATCAAAAGGTGATGGACACCTAGACTGCACAAATCGCTCAATAGGTTAGCAGTTTGTCCCGACCGTAGGGAAAACTACCAGGCTAGCTCGAGATTAACCCCATTAGTCATATCAATGTGGTTTTTACGAAAGTTGATGGGTCAGTGAAGAGTCCTGTGATGGTGTTTCAAGAGACTACTCCCATTACTGTACCTACAGGACCTGTTATGATGCAAAAAGGAGGGACTGAGAGTTTAGAGGGGAGGAGTGTTCAGTCACCTCCAATCCGCCCTTACCAGCCACCCATTCCATACCGTCAAAGGGTGGCCAAATTCAAGCTTAAGCTTTGATTTGTAAGGTTTCTAGATTTCTTGTAGAAGATATATGTCAATACCCCTTTCTTAAAAGCTCTTAAAGAAGCACCCTTCCATCAGAGATTTTTGAGGGAGCTTCTTTCTAAGGAAGACCCACCTAAGAAGCCTTTAGTAACCCCCATTGGGGAAATATGAAGTGCAGTCCTTAAGTGGCAGTCACCATCAAAACTGCCTGATCTGGACAGCTTCTCTATTCCTTGTTCCATTGAGGATGTGAAGATTGAGAGCGCCCTCTGTGACTTGGGGGCCAGTGTGAGTTTGATGCCTCTCTTCCTCAGTAGGAAGTTGCAGTTGCCTGATCTGAAGCCTACTGACATCACCATGCTACTAGCAGATCACTCTGTCAGGTCCCTTCAGTATACTAGAAGACATTCCAGTTCAGTTGGGCAAGGTTTGGTATCCCATGTGATTTCGACGCTATTGATATGGATGACAACTTGCATGCTCCTATCATTCTAAGGCAGCCTTTCTTATCTACTGTAGGGGTGATAATCGATGTGGCAGCAAGGAGGATCTCCTTCCAACTATGTGAGGAGAAGATTGATTTCTATCTCCTCTCACCCAAGGCCATCCCATCTTCTGCAGTGCCCCCATCTCCTGCATGTTTAGACAAGGTGGTGAATCTAATCAATTCCTCCTTGTCATCCTCTACTTCTACTTGAGGTGATAGTCAGACTTAGGACCTAAAACAAGTACTTCTTAGGAAGCAACCCAAGTTTTACTACTTTTGAAAAGGGAAAAAAAAAAAGAGAAAAGAAAGAGAAAAAGAAAAAAAATTCAAACAAAAATACGAGATAAAAAGAGTCAGGCATTGAAATTAATGGATTTTGAGTCAAGCAATATGCACGCCTAGCCGTGCATAATATGCACGGTCGTGCATGTAACGCAGAAAGTCCCCGTAAGTTTGCACATCTAGCTGTGTATTTTTATACAGCCATGCGCCTGAACCTAGGTGCATAGCCAGCCATGCGTTTTACGAATGGCCGTGTGTCTGGTATTTTGCATAGCCATGTGTTGCCTTCTCGCCCTTCTCTCTCTCCCGCCCCCAACACCCTCTCTTCTCTCTCCCGACTCTCTATCACTCCAATTCTCCTGCCGCTGCCACTGTCCACCATGCACTCTAGCCACCGCTTTCCTCACTGGCGCCACTTTCTGCGCCACCCACCTCCATCGGCGCCGGCAATGTCCGTTCTCCTTTGTCAGCACCTATTTTGGTGACCCACTACCCCTATCCCTCTTCTCCCTTTTCGGTTTCCTCTCTCTCTCACTCCCCTCTGACACCCCGCACTACCTCTGCCGCCGACGCACCCCAACACTGGCACACCTGCCTCTGGTGAGCTACCCCCCGGCGGCCGGTAACTTCTCTTTTACTCGCCACTACTCTCCCTTTCTCCCTCTTTTCACTCTCTCCTCTCTCTCCACCCGTTCGCTACCCCCTTGCTCCCCAATTACCGGCGAATGGCAATCTGTCCACCACTGCTACTGCACCCCTTTGCCAGAGACCAGCAAGATGCCGTCCACCTCTCTCTCTCTCTCCCCACCACAAATTTCTCCAATTCAACCACCCCCAATTTAACCTCCAAACCAAACCCTCACGCACCTATAATCCAACTTTTTCATCAAATTTTGAGACTTTTTTGTTTAATTGGGTGCTTAATTGAGTTGATTTTTGATTGCATTGGTGCAATTTGGTTGATTTGGTGATTCGATTTGCAATTGGGTTGAATTGCTTTGTCTATCCATCTCCATAAGCATGGCTCCAAAAGCTAAGGGTGGCTCAACCTCATCAGCTCCCAAGCGAGGCACCAAGGCGACCAACACCTCCTCTAGCCACCCATCCGAATGTGCTCAATCTCATCTTCCACATGTGATTAATAAGCATGGCATTGTGTTTGGGGATGATGTGCAATGTAAAAAATATAATGCTTTGGTTACTAGGAAGATTAGTGAACCTAAGTATCTAGATGTTGAATTATTATAAGCATTAGGCATGTAAGATGACATAAATGCATTACTTGGTTGTTTAGGTTGGCGTGATTATGTACACTTGAGATTTCCTGTATATAAAAAATTGGTGTGGGAGTTCTTTAGCTCATATACCATTGACACCACGGGGGAGTGCAACAGTGGGCGATGCTACATTCATTTTAGGTTGGGCGAGCTCACACATGAAATGAATCTCGCTCAATTTAGCAAATTGTTGGAACTCCACCAAGTGGCACAACTGATTTTATCCATCCGTAGTATAATAGGAGTGCCTTTTGGGGAAGATCACTTGTCATGGACAACCCTACATCTCCCGTTCATCCAAAGCTACCTCCATTTGCAACCCCGTTCTTAGGTACCTACAACGCCTCACGGCGAACATTATCTTTCCCCAATTTGATAGCCAGGGGTTACCTAGGAGGGGTGAATTGTTTCTCATGTGGGCGACTTTGTACAGAGTCCGTTCTTATACCATCTTTCATATTATGACCCAACCTGAGGAGCAAGCTAAGAGTCACACCTCGGTCATCGCAGCGGGTGGCATTGTCACCGCTCACACCCATGGTTTAGGGCTTGGGAACCTTTTTCCCCTTATGCCCGTCCTTCGTGACGGTGCTCGCCTCAACTTAGAAGCTTGTGTGAATATGGAGATTTTTACAATGGTGGGCATAACCGTCATGGTCATGCCCTCTTTCCCTTGCCCGACACCCCCATACACCATCGCCAATGAAGCCAACTGGAGCGATGATAATGATATTGATGGTGAGGATGGTGCTGAGGACGCCGATCCTGGGCCCCACCCTCGAGATAAGGCTCCAGGTCTCTGACCCCAACTGCCTCATGCTGGTGTTACCCCTGATGAGGCCAACCCTTCCACCACCCCTAACTTTGAGGAAGTTCCCCTCCACCGGTTCCTATCTGACAAGTTTGCTTGCCTCCACCTGAGGTTTGATCATATGAGCGAGCAACACTCTTAGGACCATGCCAAGCTTCTCTATAGACAAGATGTATGGGGACCGCCAATAGTGGAACCTTGAGCATCACGTGTACTATGCCTACGAGCACTTCTAGTGGCCCTATCACCCTCCTGATTGGCGATCTAGTGGCCCTCCTAGGCCCTACTGATGCACTATGAGTATCCCCCGTTCCTACATTTATGTGTTTATTTCTTTCATTTGGGACAATGAAAAGTTCAAGCATGGGGGAGGGATTGATGTCTTTGGGGTGTCATATGAGATTGACGTGTTTAGAAATTCACTAGTGTAGTGTACATATATCCTCACATTAGTTGCATTTAGGGTGCATTTAGTTTAATGCATATAGTTTCTTATTTCATGTCTAGGATTTAGTTACATACATAGGATTCATCAGTAGCATTTTTATTTTTATTTTCATTTTCTATTTATTAAAGCATGTAGTTTAAAGAATATAGGTTAGATGTTTGCATCAAAAAAGAGACTTGATCGAGTTGGGTGCATAAGCTTTCGGGGTAATCATTCTTAGCCTTCTCTTCTGTGTCTTCTATCGTGTTTTATTGTTTTCCTAGTGAGATTTTAATGCTTTCAAAAAAACAAAAAAGAAAAACAAAGAAAAAAAAGGATTTCGAAAACCCTTTTCTTCTCTGCCAAGACATTGGTGGTTAGTTGGTTAACAAGGTTGTGCATATTGTGGGCTCTTCTTAGCAAATGTTCTTATATGATTTTGAAATGCTTTGATTGCACTGTTTGGTTTTCACATTTTGGTTGCCCTTGTTTACTCCTTTCTCATACGTGATTACTCCGTTCAAGTGGGATATTTATGAGACTAGTTATGTGTTTGGTAGTTTGGCCCGTGAGACCCTTGGGCCTGATTAGACTATTCATCTATATAGTTTCACTGTTTCATTTCATCTCATGTGCATCTTTTCTAGAACTTGCTTTGTTTCTCTCTAAGGCTGCACATATGCATTGCATTTGATGACATGATGGAGGCATTCTTTGATTGATTAGCAACCACATAGCCAAATGGCCTTCCTAAAAATTATGTTACACCCCTCGCTAGCCCTTTGTGCCTTTACCTACTTTCTCTTGTTGCAAGCCTAATCACTTTCCCTTTAGCCTTGTATGATCTCCTACCTTTATGCTAGGATTGGGTGAAGCTCTGTTTCAGCAAATGTTATTAGGGAGCGTGAGGTGTAAGCTCACTTGGGTAGTTGACTATCTCCTTGTGTTCATTGGGTTGATCGTATCTGTGAAGTGAGTTGATGTTGGGCCTTGAATTTTTTACCACCTACCAATCAAAAAAGGGGAAAAAAAGGAGAATGAAATGAAAACTAAAATGTTTGCATGGTTGGTAACTTCTATTATTTGTCGTAGCTCGCTTCTTCCTAGTCCCATTCAAGTGGATATTTATTTCAATATGGTTAGTTGGATTGGTATATCAGAGTGATGTAATGTTTGGGATGTGTGTGATGCTTCTTAGCCTCCTAGCTTTAACTCCACATTCCCAAATTTATTCCCCCTCCTTAACTCTAGCTTGTGCCTTATTAAAACTCATAACAAGTCCTCTGGATTGTCGTTTGCATCTGCATTTTTGTAGTGGAGGATCAAGAATATGCCCAAGACTATGGTAAGGTTGCTACATTTGGGAGGATGATTGAGAGAGCCGCACATCTTCAAACACATGAGAGGGAGTGCATATGTTTCGTTTCCCTATATAAGCGTTACTACCAGGCTTTCTAGTCCACCTCTTATTTAGGGGCATCTTGATGGGGATGGGGGTATGATATGGGATAACTGGATGTTAAGTTGAACAGTGTGGTCTTCAATCAATTTTAAATGAGTTTTGAAACTACATGTTTATACCTTGAATTATCCCACTGGTTGTGTGCATCTATGCTTGATTTGGCTGATTTTTCACTGATCTTGGCTAAGAAGGTGAGCAATTGGAGGTCTTGACCCCCTATCAGTTCATTCATGCCTTAATCGTGATTGAGGACAAGCAAGAGATAAGCATGGGGGAGTTAATAAACCTTACTAATTTTGACCCTTCAATAATAGTAACCTTCTCCATATATTCCCTAGAATTAGTGAAAGATTTGGTAAAAGTTGCTTATCTTTGCTTATAATTATCTTATTTGGATCAATTCCCTTTTTGCAGGTGCGATGGTCTCAATTAGAAGAATTTTGACACTTATCGGATCAAAAGTGAGCAAGGAGCAATATTTCGGGAAGAAATGAGGTTCGAGGTTCAGTTAGACGAGTCAAAGGCTTAAAGAATTAAGGGAAAGGCACTTGCACGGCCAGTCGTGTATGTAAGCATGGCTGTGCAAGTTAGAATTTGAAGCCAGAAGAATGCACGGCCGATTGTGCAGCTTATGCATGGCCATGCGCTGAAGGCAGAAACTTTCCTGCAGAAGTGCACGACTGGCCATGCATTTTTGCACAGCCGTGCGTCCCCCGAATTTTCACGATTTAATTCTTTTTCGTAGCATTTTGAGGGGTATCTTATATCTTAATTTTCCCATACTACCTTTAGGGCGATTTTAGGGTTCCTTTCTTACATACTTTTGCACTAATTTAAATTCTATTGGAGCGTTTAATTCCTTATTTTGGTTTGTGAATTGATCTCGTTAATGGATTAAAGTACGTTTCTCTTCCTTTATCTTTGTGATTCTTATCAAAGCTTGTGTCTTTCGTCATTATCTTCAGTTTCTTGTTTGTAATTGGAATCGTTATGATGATTAGTAGCTAAATCCCTATGTTAGGTTGGGATTAGCCACTATTATGCGATTTTGAATCATGTTCTAGGTTTTGTGAATGAATGCCCAAGTTTATGATTGAGATCTCACTTTACACGCCATGTGTGATGAATTGCCTGAGAGGGGTGTACTCATGTTCTTAGTTAGGATTTGGGACTTCAACGAAAGTTGAATCCTTTATTTAGAGCGACTTTGTGAGCAATTGATTTTCTTAATGTGAAAACAGTTAGAGTTTCAATTGGGAACTATTAATTACTCAATCTAGGGGCTTTGTTGATCCCGGTTTCATGAAAATATGTAATCAGTATTGATTAGCTAGTCTAATGACCTATGAAAGTAGGCGTAGATGTATTCCAATTTGTAATCGTTGCATCTCAGTTATTCACATGGGCAAGTTGGCGTGAGCTAGTTCAGATCCGAAAGAGCATAATAGTATGGTGAATTCCAATCTAGGATCCTTTTTATATCGAATTAAACTAGCTTTAGTAGTATTCAGTTTCCACTAGTCTGAATCTGTTTTGCCTTGATTGAGTGTTAAAGTGAATCTGGTGGCTAAAGCAAGTTTCCTGTGGAATACGACCCATACTTGCTGTTGCTGACTACAATTGGCACCATGCACTTGCGATAACATTTTAAGACAACAAAAACTCATAGCACCATGATTAGATCTGACAATAGAACTGTGCTCATCCAATCTCCTTGTTTAGATTTTTTCACTGCCAAAGGTGTTTTACGTCAAAGGTATACTGTTAAAACCCCACAACAAAATGGGGTGGCAGAAAGAAATCATAAGCATTTGCTAAAAACAGCGAAAGCCATTATATTTCAAGTTGGTTTTCCAAAAACTTTTTGGGGAGAATGCATTCTCTCTGTCACTTACATCATTAACAAGCTAACTATGGCTAATCTATCCTAGAAGAGTCTTTTTAAAACTCTCTATGGTACAACTCCATCCTATGAGGAACTGAGAACAATAGGTTCTTTGTGTTTTGCCCATAAAGTGGGTAAACTAATAAGTTCAATCCAAAAGCTATTAAGTGTGTTTTACTTGGTTACAGTCATGGTTTTAAAGGATACAAACTTTATGCTTTGGACACACAAAAGATTTTTCATAGCAGAGATGTGATATTTAGGGAAACTACTTTCCCTTTTAAATCAAGCACCACCACACATGTACTCTCTATAGATGGTCCTCATCAGATTCTTTATTTCCCTATCTTGATCCCAATTATTCAAATAGCATAATCCCTGCATCCAAATTATTTATGGTTCTAGATACTCCTTCTCCTTCTACCACTTCATCTTCTATCACTGGTTTTAATCTCTCATGAACTCCAGCTGCACATGATAACTTTCATGATAATTTCCCTGATTCTTCTTCAGTTTCTACTTTTCCACCATATTGTTCTTCTAAACCTGTTCCTAACCCTCTGCTAGAAGGTCTCAGAGATCCAAGGGGCCTCCGTCTTGGCTCAAGGATTTTGTTTGTATGCCACAACCATCAAGGCCAACAGCTACTCCTCCTCATTCTGATAGCTCACATTCACTTTCACATAGCTTCATCACCACTTGTGCCTATCCTCTGTTCACATCTCCTGATCTGGCACATTATCCTCTAACTATGTGGCTTTTCTGCAACTGTTCTGCAAACACTCGAGCTAGCAGTTATGCACAGGCAAAGCTAAACCCTTAATGGGTAAAGGCTATGAACTAGGAGATAGAAGCCTTGGAAAAGAATGGTACCTAGCAACTAACTACTTTACCTGCTAGAAAGAAAGCACTTATTTCCAGGTGGGTCTATAGGACTAAGTTTAGACCTGATGGGTTAGTAGAAAGACACAAGGCTAGACTGTTACTCGAGGCTTTGAATAGGTCAAAGATGAAGACTACAGGCATGCTTTTTCTCTAGTAGCTAAGCTCACAACTGTGAGAACTTTCATAGAACTTGCCACTATTAAAGATTGGCCTTTGTGTCAACTTGACATTAATAATGCTTTCTCACATGGCTTTATTGATGAAGAACTTTATATGCACCCACCTGAGGGATATACTAAGGCCATGCATGGACAGATTTGCAAATTAGTATGGTCTCTATATGGCCTGAAACAAGCATCTAGATAGTGGAGCCTTGAATTAACAAGGTTTTTATATCCAAAGTTTTTCATCAATCAAATAGTGATTATTCCTTGTTTACAAAGGTTTCTAATGGTCTGTATACCTTTATTTTAGTATGTGTAGATGATCTCCTTATAACAGGTGATGATCTTCAAGAGATTCATGCCATCAAGCATGACTTATACTCTGCCTTCACTATTAAAGATCTAGAAGTGACAAGATATTTTTGGGACTTGAAATTTTTAGGTCAAGTGAAGGCACTTTCTTGAATCAAAGAAAATACACTTTGGATATTCTATATGATGCAGGACTCATAGGAGCCAAACTTGCCAAATTTCCCCTTCCTAAAGGCCTTAAGTTGTCAATAGATACCAGTCATCTTTTGACAAGTCCAGTAACCTACAGAACACTCATAGGCAGATTACTCAATTTGACTTTCACCAGACTTGATATTTCATATGCAGTTTGACACTTGAGAGAATTTTTACAAGCACCATGGTAATCCCATTTATAAGCAGCCAAGCATGTTTTAAGATGAGCAAAACTACAAATATAGGCCTATTTTATGCCAGGATAATCCATTGTAATTGACTACATATTGTGATACTCATTAGGGAACTTGTAGGATGTCTTCAAGATCCCTCACAGGATTTTGCATTTTCCTTAGTTCTTCTCTAGTTTCTTGGAAGACCAAGAAGCAAAAGACTGTGGCCAAATCATCAGTTGAGGCAGAATATAGGGCCATGTTAGCAACTACCTCATAACTTGAATGGCTGTGCCAACTTTTACAAGATTTACATGTCACAATCCCGTTACCTATCACCATGCATTGTGACAACAAGGCAGCCATCAACATAGCTGAAAACTTTGTGTTTCATGAGAAGATTAAGCACATTAAAATCGATTATCACTATACCAGGGACAAGTTATTGGAAGCCTTTTTCCAAACTACACATATAGGATCTCCAAACACCAATTGGCTGATTTAATGACAAATCCACTTGGGGAATTTCCGCATTACTATCTGAGTTCAAGGTTTGGTTTGTTGGCTGCTCCGGCCACCAAATCCCCCTGGGGGTGCTGTTGAGATTACTAACTGACTAACAAACTATGCCACATCAGCCATTATAACAACTAACTAATTATTCTCTTCTTGGTTAGTTAGTGAGCTCGTCATAGATTCATTTGTCTGTATATATGATGAATGTAGATACATGTACAATGGCATTCTTAGCAGCAATGAATAATGATTCTTCTCTCTAAGATTTCTCTCTTCCAAGAACTCATTTCCATGGCATGAGTTTACAATTAATACAAATTGTTGAATATTCTTGGTTGAATTTAAACAATTTTCAATTACATTTTGTGTTCAAATAAGCAATTTTTTTACTATAACTTATATTATTCTTTTTTTTGGTGGAATAACTTACACTAATTTTGGTGATCAATTATGCAATATTATTTGATGAAGTATAAATTGTGCGAATATTAGAATGAGAAATCTATGTTGAGGACCCTAGTAGCCACTACAGATCCTACTAAATTTGTGATTGCTTCAAAGTAGTTGGAAAGAAGTTTCTCGAGAAAAAAGAAAATTAAAGGACTCCATTAAGAAAGAACAAAAATTTAAAAACGGCCCAATAGGTCATATATTAAAAAAAAACCGTCACAGGCATGCGTTGCCTAAATTTTGATTATGACCCTGTTCAGCAAAATTAGTCGTTCAAGTAGCGGATAACTGTTTAGATAGCGGATAGTGTTTCTAATGTAGTTGTTAGAGGATAGCTGTTTAGATTAGCGATTAAAACTGATGTGTTCGGTAAATTTAGCTGTTTCGCTAGCTGTTTAATGTA
>JAKOGI010000043.1:635000-705000 GCA_029747015.1 Carnegiea gigantea
ATTACACTTTCCGATTGTGCATCAACCGCAAAACACTAAATTCCCACTGCAATTTTAATTTCTACGTTGACAGTTGGGCATCATGGTGGTAGAAATGATGTTGGTTGTTGGGGATTACTAATCAATGATTGGGATGGCCGGCTGGAATGACAGGCAAGCTAGCGGTGAACTTAGCAATATACCTACTGTATTTGATGAAATCACAAAATATAATATATTTTAATTTGTTTATGTTATGTACAGAGTCAAAATCTTTTATATAAATATAATTAATTTAGGTACAGTTATTTTGTTTGCAGTTACTGATCATGAACTCCATCCTAATGTTTTAGATACAGATTGATTTGATGTATTTATCCATACGTTGCATGATAGCTAACACTTCTCGGTTGATAAGTATCAGTATTTTGTTGCATATGTTTTTGGTGGTGCTACACCATGCTGAGTTATATGGACTTGATGATGGCACCTTTTTTTTTGCCTTTATTTCATATGAAGTCACCTTAATTAGATGTACTTGAGTTTTTGATATGCAGTCTACCTTTTTTAATCCTATTAGTCAAGATTTTTTTTTTGTTTTCAGATATTATGTGGTTTGACGCTAGCTAATTTTTTTTAAGTTTAAAATGATTTTTTGAAATAACCATAATGATGGTGGGAGCAAAGGAGCAAAAGAAAACCATAGTATTTTCAGTAATTTAGTGTTGTCTTTCTTAAATTTGGACTTTATTTTTAAAAATGCATTATATGGTAATGTGAAATGTAATGTGTGAAAAGTAGTTTTAATATAAAATGTTCAATAACACATCGGATTTGTCGTCTTCGCTGTCTATTAGTTGCTAACTTTTATTCTTATATTAAGTAACCTGCAAAAGCAACATATATTATACAAAGTTAAGTTTTGATTTTTTATTTGTTTCTAACTACGTATCATCAACAATGTGTTGTTAAATGTATATAATGATTTTTTACATGCTCCATTTAGTAAAAAAAATATAAGATAATACTTTTGTAGTGATTTGTACTTACCTACAGCGAGATATTTCAATTGGTGACTAATTGTATATTTCATTTGACTGGAGTTGCCTGCATAATATTGGAAGAATTTGTTAATTGTTATTATTTTAATCTTCGATTATATTTAATTCTAAGAATCATAATATGTCATAGTCTTTGCATAGTTAGAGCTAACATTTTGCAGGAGTTTACTAACACTAAAAGATGTATAATGCCATTCTCTTTTTGTGGGGTAATTTGTAGGAGTTAAGTTATTTTGAGTGCATACATACTATTAGTAAATTGCTGAACACTTATTTGTAGACAGTGTTTCTTGTGTATCATTCATAGTGTTCATTGTTATTTTTAATGATAAACTTCAAATTCTCTAGAGAAGTCACCCTTGATACTACAATTCAGTTGTCCATAACTTAACACCAATTTTGGAAGGTAAACTCTTATACATTTCAGTGATTATCCTTAACTTTTATTTATAGCTATTGCATAGCAAACATGAATAGGAAAATGACTTCTTTTTAATACAAATGACTACTTTGTCTCAAGTGAGTGTAAAACAATTATATGGATCATTCCCTTCATTCTTACATTGATCGAGAAAAGAATAAGATTCTTTCATTTTAGCAAACCAGCACTTACTAGGACTCATTTTTGTATCCTTCTACAACTGAGAATTATGTGGGGACGCAAATTTTCTTTTGATCAAATCATAACACAAAGTTAGACAAGATACTATAAAATTAAGTCCTTATCTATAGCAATTGTAAATTAAGATAAGCTCTAGAGTAAAATGAGTAGCTGTCAGGATAATGAGGTAATTAATTTCAAAAATAATATATAATATAATAATTGAAGGTGAACATCAAAATGAAATAGTGAGGTAATTTAGCAAATATTATATAATATTAAAGATGGACATTTAAATACAATAATAAGGTAATTTACTAATAAGAATAAATTAGGAAAAGATCAGTTAGCACATGAGAGATCAAATGTTAAATTCGTAGGGTCATGCATGTCAATTAAAACTAATAATCATTACAAAAGGTACGTTTTTTTCCCTAGAGATTCCTATTGGATTACATATGCACTTACTTCCTATGTCCGTTGAAGATTATTTCAATTGTTTAAGAACACCTTTAATATTACTTAATATTGATGATGGTCTTTCCTACTATTTAACCTATGATTTGAATAAAAATGAAATTTGATTAATTATTCTCATGGTCAACAAAGCATGGAAAAATTGTTGATAGTAGTAACAAAAAGATAGATAAGTCTTTGACACTAATTTTATCGCTTTGGTGTATAGTTATTTATAAAAAAAACCAACTTTTAACATTCTTTTTTTGGGGGAGAGGGGAGGGGACTACTACTAATTTATGAAGCCAATTATGGTCTATTGTCCGAATGCAGACCGATTGGGAAAATAAGATTTTCCCACTGGGCCAATCTCAGTTGTCTCATAGGCCAAGCCCATACTCCTGAAAATGGGCTCCTAGTGGGACCCTAGGGGTTCTTCCCCAGACCCATTGGCCAAACCGGCATCCCATTCGGAATAACCAAGTAAGATTACTGTTTTACTCCTTACCACAGGGACTATAAATAGTCACCTATCTCGAGAAAGGGGTTGGCAGTCTAACTCTTCATAGGACTCATACTATATTCTCTCCCTATTCACCCTTGACTGACTTGACCATCACAGAGGCATTCCCCGGTCCACAACCGGGGGATGCCTTTTTGCAGGTTGGACCTTGAAAGAGGAAGACGTCATGTGTCACTCATGTGCCGTCTGATAAGTCCGTCCTTTCATCCCACATCATCATCTATAGCATACCACGAGAATTTTCGGAACCAGATTGGCACCGTCTGTGGGGAAAGAGCGGTAACGATGGTTGTAAGTGAAGCTACACGAGCACGAACTCGGAAAGGCAAGACCCCTGTGGTCAATAGCTTGGCACCTCCTAAGGTTCAGGATGCCTCAGAGAGCGCAAGGGCAACCCCACAGCTAGCCAGTCCGCACCTCCCCGAGAGAGAAGCCTATGTTACAGTGGATGCCTTGAAACACTTCATGACCGTCATGACGGATACTATCACAAGACAGGTCTCAGAGTAGGTCCAAAGGGCCATTGAAGTTGTGTACTCAGCGAGGCCACTTCTTCATTTTGACTACGTGCCTACTACTGGCTGCAAGCCTTCCCACCAGTATGCGCGCATACCGTCCCCCCATCATACTAAGAGGGATCGGGAGGCGTCTCGGTCGAACCGGAGTGGTGGACCCTATACAGGGAACCATGATCGGCATGCAGCCACCATTAACCAGTCGAACGACCACCCAGCCTGGGGATAAACGGCCAAGTCCACTAGTGCTTGTACCCGCTATATGACTCGCTCTAGACGGACTGCCTGGTTTGAAGAACAGGAGCAGATCTCTAAACCCTGAGGTGAAGCTTCGGGCTGGCGGCGACCTTCCCCAGAGTGCAGCTCCCACCGCGAGCGTACTTGAAGCCCTCCCCCACGGGTTGCCCGCGGCCCAGAATCGCGCCGAGGCGACCGGTCCCTAGCAGGAACTTCAAGGCGCAGCCTGGGCAGGAGATGTCCCTCTATTGTCGAAGTCGAGCACCACCCCGAAACCCCTATCAAAGTTTCAGGGATCGTCGCTCGACCAGTAAGTCTCCCCTTCTCCACCCCATTCAGTGCGGAGATCATCAACGCTCCACACTGCGTAAATTTCAAGATGCCAACGGTAGACCGATACGACAGAACAACAGATCCTGAAGTACATCTAGGGGTCTATAAGGCATAGATGTACGTTCAGCATGTGGATGACGCTGCATATTGTTGTTATTTCCCTGCGACCCTGAAAGGGGTAGCACAGTCATGGTTTAACGGTCTACCCCCGGGAACTGTCACCTGTTTTCAAGATTTAACCGACGAATTTGTCACCCAATTCATCGTAAGTCAAAAAGAGAGTAGGACCAATATCCACCTTTCTAACATCAAATAGGAGCAGCAGAAGTCCCTAGCCAATTTCGTCAAGTGCTTTCACCAGGAGGCAGTTCTAACCCCGAATCTGGAAGACGGGGTGGCGAACACCTCTTTTTGAATGCTTGAAAAACGGGTACTTCAAGTTCTCCTTAGCTGAGCAAAAGGAGACCATGTTAATTGAGGCCTTGAAGAAGGTCGAGGCTTCATTCGTGCCACGAAAATCTATGCTAACAACTCCGACGCCCCGAAGAAGGCAAGAATTCCTATGGATAAGAATCCCAATCATGATGACAGGAACCATGGCTCCCGAGACAGGAGGCCACAACTCGAGGTAGTCAAGCCTCGATTCACCACTGACCCTAGGAGCGTCCTCATGGAGGTTAGGGGACATCCTATGCTCCGAAGACCACCGCCAATGACCGCGCCCCCGAAGCCCCATAATGCACAAAAGTATTGTAAATTCCATGAGCAGAATGGACACACCGTCTGAGTTTCGGGAGTGGAAAAAAGCCCTTCATGAACTGGCGGACATGGGACAGATTGACTGTTTCCTGAAGAAGGGCCCATGCTTCCTTCGCAGAGAACAAGAGGCCGTATAGCCCCAGCTGCGGGATGAAGGGTACTCTACGGAGGTCGTAGTGACCATCGCTGGGGGTTATGCATAGGGTATGACCCGGTCAGCTTGGAAGGCCTAACTCAAGGGCGGGAAGCAAGTGTTCGGGATTATGCAGAGGGTATGACCCGGTCAGCTTAGAAGGCCTAACTCAAGGGCGGGAAGCAAGTGTTCACGATCGAGCAAGGGGCTCGTGTGACGGTTCCCACCATGGTGTTCGGCGACGGGGAAGCCTCCCGCTTCGCTTCTCTCCACAACGATCCCTTGGTGGTTGAGATGAAAGTCACTACTGTAATTATAGAGAGGATCTTGATTGATATGGGAAGCTCCGTGGACATCATCACCTAAGACTGCCTGAAGAAACTGACGTACCCAGGGCGAGACATTGTCCCCTTGGTGCATCCCGTTTCAGGCTTCAGGGGGCAGGAGGTGAATCCCACTAGTATGATTCGCCTCCCACTACGCTTTAGTGATAAGTTAAAGGCCAGGAACTTGGAGGTTGATTTCTTGGTCGTTGACGTGCCTATGACCTACAACGTCATTCCAGGACGCCCTACCCTCCACAAGGTAAAAGCCGTCATCGCTGCGTGCCTCCTCTAACCTCAATTTGAAGCTGATGATGGAAGCATGGGTCTCATGCATGGAGATCAACGAACGGCCCGGGACTGTTACTTGGTGAGCATTCGGCCCCTGGTAGAACAAGCGAGTAAACATGGGCCTGACAGACCACCCCAGACGGGAAAAGGGCCAGAGCCAGACTGCCCCCGTGGCCCTTGAAGCCTCCGCGGCCATGACCGGAGGCCGCGGACGATGTAAAACAAGTTCCACTTGAGGAAGAATGTCTCTAGTGCACGATCCAGCCAGGAAGAGATATGATAGCTGACAATCGACACTCGCTGCTCTCACTTCTGTAAGAGTATAGAGATGTGTTCACCTTCAGACCTGAGAAAATGTCCGGCATCGCTCCAACTGTTATAAAGCATCGGTTGAATATGGACCCCTCCATAGGCCGGTCATCCAGAAGAAGCACCACATGGGCCCAGAGAGAGCATCAGCGGCCAATGTTGAAGTTCAGAGGTTGTTGGAAGCAGAATTCATTCGAGAATGCCATTACGCTGAATGGATCTCCAATGTGGTTTCGGCAAAGAAACCCAACGGAACATGGAGAATGTGTGTGGACTTTATGGATTTAAACAAGGCTTGGCCAAAGGACAGCTACCCGCTGCCAAATATCGATAAGCTGGTGGACGCCACGGCTGGGTACGTCCTGTTGAGTTTTATGGAT
This sequence comes from Carnegiea gigantea, assembly GCA_029747015.1. Taxonomy (NCBI): domain Eukaryota; kingdom Viridiplantae; phylum Streptophyta; class Magnoliopsida; order Caryophyllales; family Cactaceae; genus Carnegiea; species Carnegiea gigantea. Next base: position 640,901 of record JAKOGI010000043.1, read on the forward strand.
GCCTTCTCCACGTATCACCACCTCTGCCCGAATGATTAAGAAAAGACTGCGTTCATCATGGACCGGGGCCTACACTGCTATAAGATGTTGCCCTTCGGTCTAAAAAATATGGGAACCACCTACCAGTGCGTCGTCAAAAAGTTCTTCGAGCCCCATATTGGTAAAACAATGGAGGTCTATGTTGATGACATGAAAGTAAAAGTAAGACTGGCGTCTTCCAAAGCCACGATTTGAGAAAGACGTTCGACATACTTTGGGCCTTCAACATGAAGCTCAACCCCAAGAAATGCATGTTTGAGGCACGATCGGATAAGTTTCTGGGGTTCATGATTAGCAGCTGTGGGATTAAGGCTAACCCAGACAAGATCTGAGCCATCTCAGACATGAAACCATAGCGGAACGTCAGAGGAGTACAACACTTGACCAGTTGTATAGTTGCCCAGGGTCGGTTCATGTCCAGATCCGCGGACAAGTGCCAACTGTTCTTCCACGTCTTACAATAGTGTGCTAACTTCACCTGGGACCAGCAGGCCGACGAGGCCTTCCAACTGCTAAAGACATACCTGGCTCAGCCGCTCAAAATTGCAAGGCCCCTCACGGGAGAAACCCTCGTCTTATACCTGGCCGTTTCAGGGCATGCGGTCAATGCAATCTTTGTGGTGGAAAGGGCGAAGGAGCAAGTCTCGGTGTACTATGTGAGCTACGCCTTAGCAGGGGCGAAAGTTAACTATCCTCTAATAGAGAAATTTGCCTGATGGCCAGCCGAAAGCTAAGGCCCCACTTTGAGGCTCACAAGATCCTGGTCCTTACTGACCAGCCCCTGAAGAACGTCCTTCAGAGGTTGGATGCCTTAGGACGGCTCCTGAAGTGAGCCGTCGAGTTGTCACGCTACGACCTGATCTTCGAACCGTGACGGGCTATCAAGACCTAGGCCCTGGCTAACTTTATGGGTGAGAAGGTCGCACTTGCTTTAGAGGGTGAGCCACACCCCCAATCCTGGAACCTGTACGTTGACAGCTCGTCCACCAAGGATGGGAGTGGGGGCTGACGTCATCGTTGAAAGTCCTGCCGGAGTACGGCACGAGCACGCTTTGAAAATTCATGTTCAAAGCATCCAACAATGAGGCAGACTATAAGGCCCTCATAACGGGAATTGAGCTGTGCTATACCGCAGGGGCGAACTCGGTCCAGGTGTTCTTAGACACACAGCTAGTAGTGAGCCAGTTAAACGGAGCATATGAAGCTAAGGGCGATACCATGGTAGCATATGTTCAGCGGGCACTGGAAGCCACTAAATTGCTGAAGCACTTTACAATCATGCATATCCCTCTCAAAGAATCGGCTGGCCGATTCACTGTCTAAACTAGCAAGTTCGTCCGACGATGGGAAGCCCAAAAACATTCAGTGGGAGATCCTGACGGAAAGGAGCATGGATCTGCATAAAATGTTGTGGCTAGACAGAAGCTCGATATGGATAGACCCAATCCTCGCGTACCTCGCTGACGGTGCCCTTCCTACAGATTCAAAAGAAGCCGACCGAGTGAAGAAACAATCAAACTGGTTCATCCTGTATGATGGGGTTTCTGTATAAGAGGTCTTTCGCCCGGCCTCTTTTGCGTTGTGTGACCCCAGAGGAAAGAAAAAAGTAACTGGAAGAGCTACACGAGGGTATTTGCAGCGCATATATCGGAGGCCACACCTTGGCCATGATGGCCATTCAAATTGCCTACTACTGGCCCAGTTTACAGGAGGACGTCGTGACATTGGTACGGACCTACGACAAGTGCCAGAAGTTTACACCCGTCCAACGGGTACCCTCTACCCCATGGCGCCGATTATCAGTCCTCTGCCATTTGCTACTTGGGGTATGGATATCCTCGACCCTTTCGCTAAAGCAACAAGGCAGCGCAAGTATCTCTTTATGGCAGTTGATTACTTCACCAAGTGGATAGAGGCTGAGGCCGTTAACCACAGCCGAAGCACGGAGGTTCATCTGGAGGAACATCATCACTCGCTTTGGCATTCCTCGCACCATCATCTTTGATAACAGTAGGCAGTTCGACACCACCAAGCTCACCAACTATCTTAACACCTTAGCGTACCAGGCCCGGTTTACCACTGTCGCCTACCCTTAGACCAATGGTCAAGCCGAGGCAGCCAATAAGTCTATTCTCCATGGCCTACAGAAAAAACTTGACAACACTAAAGGAAAATGGGGGATGAACTGCACGTGGTCTTATGGTCCCTCCGAACCACTGAGAAAACCGCCACTGGTGAGACTCCCTTCGTGCTGGCCTATAGGTTGAAATTGTCCTACCTGTCGAAGTCGCGCTCCACACTCATCAACTGACAACTTTTCAAGAAGAGCTGAACAACGCGGCACTCCGAGGGGCCCTAGACCTCCTTCCCTCTATCCGCAGGGACGCTCTTCTTCGAAAAGCCCTATACAAACTCCACATCGCGTACCTTTATGACCGAGCGGTAAGATTGCAGCATATTCAAGTGGGCGATCTTATTCTTCATCGTATGGAAGTCGTCGCACGCGCCGGGGAACATGACAAACTCACCGCTAATTGGGAAGGCCCATACAAAGTTTCCTCCCTAGTCCGACCCAGAACACACACCTAGAGACTAATAGCGGCCCCCCGATCTTATGCACATGGCATAGCAGCAACCTGAGAAAGTACTACTCCTAAGTTTATGCTTTAGCTTACCTCAAATAGTTATGTATTCTTCGATTAGAAGAAATAAAAACAGAGCCCACAGAGGCCAGTTTCGTGCCTATAAGCTATTTTCCATTCCTATAAGCACGGCCTTATGGTGGTTGCAATACTCTTAGCCCCAACAGGGGCTAAGAGTCCTAAAAACACGACCTTACGGTTGGTCACTATATTCTTAGCCCCAGTAGCGGCTAAAAATCCTTGAGCACGGCCTTACGGTCGGTCACAATACTCTTGGCCCCAATGAGGGCTAAGGGTTCAATGCACGGCCTTACAGCCGGTGGCAATACTCTTTAGCCCAAATGGGGGCTAAGGGTCCTTAAAGTACGGCCTTACAGTCGGTTGCTTAGGGGCCAAGGATCCTTGAGCACGGTCTTACGGCCGGTCGCAATACTCTTAACCCCAATGGAGGCTAAGGGTCCTAAAACACAGCCTTACGGCCGATCGCTACATTCTTAGCCCTGGTAGGGGCTAAGGATCCTTGTGCATGGCCTTAGGGACGGTCGAAATACTCTTAGCCCCAATGGGGGCTAAAGGTCCTAAAGCACCGCCTTACGACCGGTCGCTACATTCTTAGCCCCAGTATGGGCTAAGGATCCATGAGCACAGCTTTACAACGAGCCGCTATATTCTTACCCCAATGGGGCCTAAGGGTCCAATAGCATGACCTCACGGCCGGTCACAATACTCTCAGCCCCAATAGGGGCTAAGGGTCCTACAACATGGCCTTACGGCCGGTCACTACATTCTTAGCCCCAGTAAGGGCTAAAGATCCCTAAGCACGGCTATACGGTCGGTCCCTACACTCTTAGCCCCTAAGGGTCCTTGAGTACGACCTCATCCAGCTGATAGTTCGAACCGTTATGTTCCTTCTCATTTCGCTTAGGGGCTATTATCCTATAGAGCACAGGCAAAAGGAGACAAAAGTAAAGCGAAACAACAAGTGCAATAGACGGAGGATAGAGAAAAGAGACACTATCGCCAAAAAGTATCTTTCATTAATAAAATTGAAGGGTATAAGCACCATGAGAAATCTGCAGGCTAACAAGGAACGGTGCAACAAAAGAAAAATAAAGGAGTACAATGTTAGGCTTCTCCCCCGTCGTCTGGGGTCCCCACCTCGCTATCCAGAGGTGTAGTTCCCTCACCCTCGTCCCCCTCGCCGGAAGGTGGGATGAACTCCACCTCCTCAGGATCCTGCCCTTCGGCATCGGCCTGCTGGCGCTCCTCCATGTAGCGAAGGTAGGCCTCAAAGGAACTGTCCTCCTGAAAATCGGGGTCCAGTGTCACTAATACCGTGCGAAGGAACTCCATGCCCTCCTTGCAGCCACGTTGATAGCCCAACTCCTCAGCCTTGGCCGCCTTCTCGACCCTAGCGGCAGCCTCGGCATCAACCTTCGTAAGAGCAGCCTCGGCTTGAGAGAGCGCCTCGTTTAACCTACCCTGCAGGTCCTTTTTCTCGACCTCCCATGTGCCCTTCTCCTCCCTTAGCTTTTCCCACTGGCGCTTTTACCTAGCCATGGCCTCCCCCAATCGACGGCGCTCAGACATGGCCTTCATCGACTGAGGGAGAGCCTACAAAGCTATTTATGCAACATTACCAAAGGACAAAAACATGAAAACCAACAGTAAGGACAAAGGGAGGAGAGGGCATGTCCCACTGAGCTCAGCAACCGCTACCTCGTCCTCGGTGACCTTGAGGGGCTCGGAAGTCCCTGAGATGGCCAGGTCCCATGACTTGGCTAGTTCCTACACCAGCTCGAGCTTGGTAGCAGAGTCGGCTGACAAGAAGCCCTTGGTGACTCCTTGGTGACTGGGAGTCTGGTCACCTATAGACCGGTCCGCTCACTATGCATGCATTTTACCCGGGAAAGGCTAATGGCCTTCAGATGAGCAGGACTAAACTCCTTATTCTCGTCTAATCATTTCCTTAGTACTTACCCTTATAGGTAGATTCGGTATTTAATTAGGACATATCCCAACCCAGCCTGTCCTGGTTCAAAAGCACGTCATATGTACTTTCACAACAAAATATAAAAGAAGCAAATTCCAACCTTTATAGCGGTGTCAATAAAACCCAGAAGTTCCATCACCCACTAATCCAAGAAAGTCCCCCAAACATCAATTCAAATACGTTTTCAAGGTTCACTTATAGGACACATTTTCAAGGTATACATGGGGGTGTTAGGCCATGATCGTTACCTGTTAGAACACATCGCCTAAGCCTGAGCTCGAAATCCTAGTTGGGCCTCTACAATTTTCCAAAATTGTTTATGTTAGTAATAATTCCTTAACCCGACTTTCTGCACGTCAAAATATACCCCAATAAATTCTCCAGGCCTCCATCTATATCCAACTATCGATCTAGGCCTTCCATTATATTTTTAAGGTAATTTTAGATTATTTTCCAACATGCTTGCCCCTATTGCACATTTCTAGATTACAAGTCCAACTTCCATTGCCCATAACATTCACTCCCAATGTTGGATTTTTAAGATCTAGCACATTCTAGAAAGGTCAATTTTCAAAATACAACTTTTATGTTGTGGCCATTAGCAAATTCTGGGTCTCACTGATCCGAAATTAATAGAAACCGTAAACTATTCCAACAATTATCCGGGTTGCGCAGTCTCCATTCAACGGACGTAAATTGGTCGTTTTAGCTCAGCTTTACAAAGATCAAAATTTCCTAGTCAGAGCACACGTAGATCTACTATTCTTAATTTTTTCATAATTTTTGGAGAGTTTTCATAAAGTTAGACTAAGCTTTGAGTGTAAAAAGTAGTGTTTGTACCATAATTTTTAGACTTGTTTTTATTCCATCCAACCTTGAACCCTTCCCTAACATGCATAAGGTGTCTTCACCCAAAACCCTATTATTCCTACTCGTCAAAACCAACCAAGCTATAGAAAAAGGATGAGTCTTTTACCTCAAAGCGAATCGTAGAGAGAAAGAGAGGATGTTAGGTTGTGTTATCCCACAGAGAATAGCATGTAAGATATCAAATTCAATGCTCAAAATATGAAGGTTTTATGAAGAATTTCAATTAAAACACTAACATACTTTGCTAGGGCTTGCATGAAGTTTCATGACTTACCAATAAAAGTGGAAGAGCAGGAGGAAGGCGGCCAATGGGGCGACCATAGGGCAGTGCATCGGCGGCGGGATGGGGAGGGAGGGGGAAGAGAAAGAGATACCGGGGCCCTACGGTGAGGATGAGAAAGGAGGGGAAAGGAAGAGAGAGGGGAAAAGAGGGTTTAAATCTTAGGGTTTTTCTCCCTTCCTTGCCTTTTTTTAAATTTTTATTTTATTTTCTTTTTTTTTTTCCTTCGGGAATAGAGAGTTGAGAGACTAATACTCCTCTGGCTTGGATAGTTTCGACTAACCTCTAGATTAATCGGCTAATTTTTCTAGAAATTAAACCACTACGAGCTCAAGCATTTTAGGTCGACCAAATTCATAATAATTATAAATAAAATATATATATAATCTTAATAAATAAAATAATCTTTTTTGGGGGTTTTACAATGGTTCTCACTGGAACCCTCTTCTTAAAATCAAAATCATTTTGTGTTTTGTATGATTTGGGTGCTGCCTATTTATTTAAATCCACCTGAGCTATGTTGCAATTGAATTTAGAAAAAGATGAAGAGTGGGCAAACTGTAGAATTAGTCTGCTAAATGGGCAAACAATAGAATGTCTTGTTTGTCATAGACAACTTTCTATTATGATTGCTGAGCATGAGTTCCCTTTGAATTTTATCCAATTTGATATGTCGAAATTCAATGTAATCTTGGGAATGGATTGGTTGATTGCTCATGGGGCAAACATAGATTATAAGGACCTTAAAGTCACTCTAAAGGACCTATAGGATCAAGAAGTATGTTTCTATGGTGAAAGACTTGGGAAAGAGTATTCCATAATTTCATTTATGAAGGCAAGTAAGTTGTTAAGGCAAAGGTGCGTAGGATATTTATGTTATGCTACTGAAGTTAAGGAAGAGGAGATAGAAATAGAAGATCTCCCTATAGTTTGCAAATTTCCTGATGTCCTTTCTGAGGAGTTGCTTGGGTTACCCCCTAAAGAGAGATTGATTTTGAGATTAAGTTGATTCTTGGTGCACAACCTATTTCAAAAGCTCCCTATAGGATGGCCCCAATAAAGTTCAAAGAATTAAAAAGCCAGCTGCATGAGTAATTGCAAAAGGTTTATTAGGCCCAGTGTATCACCCAGGGGAGCTCCATTTTTTTTTTTTTTTTTGGGAAGAAAAAGGCTGGAACTTTAAAGTCGTGTATAGACTATATAGGGAGCTAAATAAGATTACCATTAAGAACAAGTATCCTTTACCCCAAATAGTTCATCGGTTTGATCAATTGGAAGGAGCCGGGGTGCTTTCGAAGATCGATATGAGGTTTGGTTATCATCAGCTTAGGATTAAGCCAGAAGACATTTCCAAAATAGTCTTTAGGATTAGATATGGTCCTTATAAGTTTACAGTGATGCCTTTGGGACTTACCAATGCCCCTGCTACATGTGTGGATCTCATGCCCCTCCTCCTTCAACCCGACGGCTCTCCTTCTCCACCCTTCCATCTCTCATCCCTCCTCCTGCGGTCATCGCCATTGCTGAGACTGCTAAGACCTTATCCTTCTGTCCAAATCACACATTCTGACTCTCTCTTGTCCCAATTTCTCACCATTCCTCTCAAAACTCAGCTCACCTCCCCAAATCGCCCGATTAGGGTTCTTGAAAAACACCCAGCCCACAAATTGCACTTTGTGCCACTACACATCATATCCTGTAGCTCTAGATTGACACCGACGGCCACCAGTAGAGGTGGGAAAGGCTCCAATCATCCTAATTGAGCTTCCAAAGACCAACCTCCGACCGCCCTTGCTCAGCCCAAACGTCGGTCCAACTAAATCGCCATAGGCTCGGAAAAGCATCCATGCAACCGTCGTATCAAGACCACCGTCACCATCTCCGACAACACCACCACCTCTGGCAACAGCTCTAACTAAATGCTCTCACGTCCGTCAGCCCCTGCTTCGTCCCATTATGAGCAAGGTGAACCCTCCATGCTACAGCCACCACTACCCACACGCGACTGCACGACTCTACCCTAAGTGAATGGCTACCCTCGCTAGCTAGTCAAGAACGTTTCTAAGTTTTTCAGAATAAAACCATATTTGTGTGTGAAAAATTAGATGTATCGTTCTTTACTTATGGAAAACTAGGTTTCTTTGAGAAATTGATTAAGGACAATTGCTTGGGACTGCTTGAATTGGGTGATATCGTGTATCTTAGGCTTGTGCAGCTATTTTATGCCAATTTGGAAACTAAAACCACTCCAAAAGGCATGTTGTTTGTGTGTAATGTGAAGGTTGTCCCAATTACCCTGAGCTGCTCTATTCTTAAGTCCGTTTTTGGTCTCAAATTTACAGACACAACCCCTTCTAACTTGACTTGCAAACAACCCAAAGTCCTCTGCCTCGCTTAGTTTGCTTGCCCTCACAAACTTGCTGACTACAAATGTCAAAACAAAGCGTCTCCATATCATGTTCTATTCCCAAAACCCCGATTGCTCCACTTTGTCTTTGTTCGTATCCTTTACCCCAAAGACCTCTCCAAAGAGGCCTCCAATGAAATTGTTCTTAAAGCCTTATACCGTCTCATGACTGGATACTCTGTTGGCCTCCCTTATTCTCGATCACATGTATCGAGTGACCAGTGTGAGTCGTACCACCATCTCTCCCTTATGGCAACTTGCTCACTTGTATATTCCAACACTTTAAGGTCCCATTTGAATATGAGGAGTGTATCACCTAGCCTTGCCTCTGACCTGACTCCCGAAGATGCCACTGCCCTCAAAACCTCCTTTCCTAATACTCCCCTGCTCCTAATGTTGCTACGATCCTTGCTGGGCTGCAAGAAGACAATGCTGCTCTCCGCCGTCAGCTTGATCAAGTTTAACTAGACATAGGCCTAATGAACAAGAAGATCGACGCACTGATTCACTTGACCAGCCTCATCAATCGTAGTGCCCAGCCCGCTAATCCCCTTTCAGAACACTGACATGGCACACGCAGCTTAATCTGCTGACCAGATCATTCGGTCCACCTCTTCTGAGCTCCACTTTCGCTAATGGTTTATGAGCATTTTAGTAGCTTTAGTGGCTTTTAGATTTTTAGTAGCTTTTTAGTAGCTAGCTTTTTCATATGCTCTTTAAAAAAGCTTCCACGTGTACAATTGGGATTGTATTCACCCACCCACTTATTTTTTTCATGAAAGTCAAATGGGAGAACAGCCCCACATTTTAGATCGCCCTTTGGATTGTATAAGGGACTGTGTAGGTGTGTATCTTGGACGGTGCAGAAATGGTTTGGATTGCGGATTGCATTGCTATTGGTAAGACTTCTATGTTTTAATTGGCCCAGTGGGCCTTGTTAGTAAAGCTATTAAATTTGTCAAATTGAACCATTGGTAAAACATGGTTACATGTGCTCAACATTGGCCCATTTAGTTTGACATATAAATCACTCATTGATGATACAGTTCAAAATTGTTCCAATATTGGTAAAAGCTAAATCAAGTACCTGTGCAAGAATGATCTCATTCCCTTATGTAATATTTTCTCTCGATTAATCAAAAGAAAAATATTATCTTTTATCAAAAAGTGGGAGATTGTTGACTCCCTTAAAACCCTATTTTTGAATTTTGAATAAAAGACATATTTTTAATTTGATTAAATTAGAATTGATTGCCTTGAAATCTTGAACAATTAGTTTGTTGGTGCAAAAAATATAGGATTGTGATGTTATATTTGTCAAGTATCAAGATTTGCTCAAAATATGATATTATCTTGTGATATAATATTTTTAAAGATTGTGCTGCGAAATAAGCAAGCTTCTAGATAATTCTCTCAGCTAAGATCTTCTGCGAAAAATAAGGAAAGTAGCCTATTGGAGATCAAAAGAAGAACATTGAGTAGAACAGTGAAATTCAAGGGCTTGAAAGACCAGGTTTAAGGCCTTGAAACGATATGAAGGATTGATTTTCCCTAATTGGCGCAAGGATCTCTTACCAAGTTTTACTCCAACCTCTCCAACATGTCTTGGGTATAAAAATAAGAGGAATTGGCAGCCGGAAAGTATGAAAGAGCAAGCACAAACAACAATACTTATAAGCGTACATTGAGCCTTGATTTGTTCATTCAATTCACTTGTATTGTTCAAAGTTGTAATTAGGTGGAATTATAAAGTTGAAGGGTCAACTCTACCAAGCCTAGTTGCAGGTGTCAACTTGTGACTTGGAACTTAGAGTGAGGTGTATTCTAGAGTCGTAATTATCCCTGTTAATAAAATTGGGTTAATCATAGAGTTAGGGAACTCTAGGCGGGGACTAAGTCTAATTGAGACTAACCTCGTTAAAAAGTTCTTGTGTTTTATCTATATTTATCTTTCCGCTCTCTATTCGATTAATTTACAATACTGATCATCACCATATTCACCTATTTATGGTGATTTAGTAGCTCTTAAACTTTTACGTACTTCACAAAAATCGCAATTATTTTTCCCATAGTTCTTACAATTAGTCTACAGTTGTCAATCTCACAGTAGTTTTAGTTATTTGCGCTCGCAACTAAACCTCCAGTCACTCTCCTACAATCCAAGTACATATGTCTAACGATCATTTAATGCATTAAAACGGGGGAGGGGGAATCGGCCTTTCCCCTTTTTTGTGCCACTTTCATCGTTCAGGTTTTCTCAACGTAATCTCCCTATTTTTGCTTCTTCCCGTTGTTCATATTTGAAAACAAATTACACTTTCCGATTGTGCATCAACCGCAAATTGCAACAATAAATTCCAACTGCAATTTTAATTTCTATGTTGACAGTTGAGCCTCATGGTGGTAGAAATAATGTTGGTAGCTAGGGATTATTAATTAATGATTGGGATGGCCGGATGGGGCGACAGGCAAGCGGGGAACTTAGCAATATACCCACTTTATTTGATGAAATCACAAAATATACTACATTTTATTTGTGTATGTTATGTATAGAGTCAAAATCTTTTATATAAATATAATTAATTTAAGTACAGTTAATTTGTTTGTAATTACTGATCATGAACTCCATCCCAGTGTTTTAGATATAGATTGATTTTATGTATTCTCTTCCCACTTTTAACAATATTTTCGACAACTTAAGCAACCGTTATGCTATTACTTCTTCCTGAAAGTATTTAATCACCTAATCTCTTCTCGAATCAAAGATTTAATTCATTGAATTCTCACATCAAAGATGAAAATTTTAAATTTATCTATGCCAATAGCAATCAATTTTGGCAGAATTCTTCCTATAATAGTTTGAAATTATATAATCTCTATATCAGGCACCTTATATCTGATGAATGTATAGTTATTTTATGTATAGTATGATGTAAATGGTTATATCCTAAGTTTTTGGCCCTATTCGGCAAAATTAGCTGTTTAAGTAGCAAATAAACTATTCAGGTAGCGCAACATTGTTTGAGTAGAGGATAGCAGTTCTAATTTAGCCATTAGTAACTAACTATTTAGACGAGTATTTGAAGTAAATGTGTTTGATAAATTTAGCAGTTGGGTTAATTGTTTAATGCAAATTGATATAAAAATATACAGACAATTTTCAAATATAGAATTTTCAAAGGATATTTTTCGGTTAAAAGATATGAAACGTTACTTTTGAATGTCAAAAAGCTAATATTATTGGTTTTTCTAAAACATAGCTTGAAACAGTAAATGCTGCTTGAAATGCTTGTCGCCTAAATATCAAACATCGAAAATTGAGTGATTAGTATGTTGACTTTGTCAAAACGCTAAATGTTACTTAAAACTTTGTTACAGAACATGGCTTTTATGTTTTAAATTTCTTATCTTCAAAATTTCCTTGCTCCTTTAATTTTGGGGGGGCCGGGGGGTGTTCGCCACTCCTTTAAAATATTAGATTAAATGGCATTAATTCATTTATTTTAGGATAGCTTTGTGATATGCATTATATATATATATATATGCATGAATAAAATTGTATTATCATTATTACTTTTCAATCATTTTCTTTTCGAGAAAAAAATTATATAGAACTTTGCTAAAAAGAACTTCTAATTTTTTTCATTATGTATTTGACATTTATGTATGGTGGGTTTGATTTATTTTTAATGGTATAATGAGTAGATTACAAAGATTACCACTAAACTTTCCAAATTTTATAAAAATTATCACTAAACTCTTTAAAATGTTCACAAATGATCTAGTGATAATACCATTTATCATTGTTTTAAACAACTTCTTTTTTGTGAATGTTCTGCACATATTTTATAGTTAAACAACATATGTTTTACTTCTATTTCATTTGGTAAAGAAAAAAAGTGATTAAGAGTTAAATGTCTATCTCTTCTATGTGAGGTAAGAGAAAATAATGAATTGTTCATTATTTCTCTATCCTTAAAAAAAATCATTATGAACCAATCGCATCACATGTTTAATTTAGTCACACATGTGTTGCATTGAAATCAAACTAGTAAAAAATATACGAGGAGATGTAAGAAAAATGTAAGAAGATACAAGAACATGTCAGAATTTTATTAAAGATATAAGAAGCTGTACGTAAGGAGTTATAAAAAACTATAAGAAGATGCAAGTTTTAACTCAAATGCTCACTATTGTGAAAAAGAATAGGGGCTAATGTTAGAATATATGATAGTAGGGTTTTCTACCTTAACAAATCAAGAGGCTTAACAATTACAAATTTGGCAACTGACTTCAAACCTTACAATGTCAATTTAGGTCAGTTTAAGATAATTTATTTGTGTCCAACAAGACCTTTATCATCACGCTTTTCTTTATTAGTGGAACTTCAGGAATTAATTTCATCAATTATTAATTTCATCAACATACTAATCAGTCAATTTTTGATATTTGGTAACCCAATATTTAAACGAGAAGTATTTCAAGCAGTATTTACTGTTTCAAACTGCGTTTTAGAAAAACTAGGAATACTAGCTTTTGATATTAAAAAGTAGCATTTCATATTGTAAACACAAATTTCGAGGCTAAAATAAATTAGACAAGAAATTGAGCAACAAATTGAATTTTTGTATTGATGTAGTGTGTAGGTACAATATCTGAATTTGATACAATAAAAATGATCCTCGGATTCGATCCCCTAATGACTTGAGTATTCCGAGGACTTGATGCTTGATCTCGGTTGATACAAATCAGCTGAAAAACTCTGAAGGTTATTCTTGATTTTGATCTGCAAGTGGCTGATTGTGGTTTCTGAAGCTCTGCAAGTCTTGATCCTTCTCGCTTGGTAGCTGGATGCTCCTTGCCGTCTGAACTCTGAATTCTGCCAATGCTGAATGATCCAAATGAAGGGAGAAGACCCCTATTTATAGGCTCTACCGGCTAGGGTTGGAGCCGGGTTTTGAGCCTAGGCCTAGTAATTATTTTCTTATAAAATAAAAAAATAATTACTAATTTCTGCATCATCGATGACACGTGGCGGTTTTTGATTATCTGCTCTTAATTTTGACCAAGTGGGTCCACCAAAGCCAACATGACACGTGGCACTTTGTGGTTGGTCCATTTTTTTACACGTGGCATTATTTGATTCGTCATAGAATTTTTTTCTTTTTTTGCCGTCTACAAATGCCCCCTCGAGAGTCGGCCGCGCAATCAATTTTTTTTTGAAGCGGCTGAGTCTCGAATACTTAATTGATGCAAATGATCAAAGGTTTGATGGGTCAATTTTTTATTTGCCAAGTATTTTTTTTTTTCAATTGAAATTTTTCTTTTTTTTTTTGCACGTATGGCTTCCCCCTTCTTTTTGACCCTTATCTTTTTTTTTTCTTTCGCTTTTTCTTTCTTTTTTTGGGGGGGGGGGACGTATGGCCTCTCCTTTCTATACCCCTTTTTTTAATTGTGAGGAAGGCTTTGGATGAGGTCAGCGTCCAGCTGCCTTCTCGCCTTTGATTTTCCCCCATTTTTATTTCTTTTTTTTTAATTGTGATAATTTTCAGTTGAGGATTTGTAATAAAATTCTATCAACAACTCTGGATAGAATTTATCAGTGGTTCAAAGAAATAGAAATTGCTGATATTTGACTTGCAGTAGGAGTAGAAAATCTGAATGGTCGATTACTATATAAATTCACCTTCTGGCATCTCTAATTCACCAATTTGTTCTCATTTCAGCGTCTCGCAATCTACGGTAATTGTCTGTTTGCAGATGCTTCGTCTTCTCATGTATATATTTTTTTTTTTGGTTTCGATTTTCTGCTTTTCTTCTGCCCTCTGAAAAATACCTTTGACACCAATTTATCCAATTCTGGAGGGATGTTGCTAATGAATACAAAGATTTCCTTTCTGCCTTCCTACTTATCTGCCCTCGTCGTCTTCCTCTTCACCAATTTCTCTTATTAGTTGTCCTGATTATAGTCACAAATAGTATGGGCAATTCATCGAATAATTGGTGTGCACAAATTCGATGAGCCTGAATTTCACTCTTTTATACTAAATGATGCTGCTCGTTGTGGAGATCCACTCAGGGTAGAACTCCCGGAGCTCCGGGCTCCAGGGGAGGATGAAGGTCCCTCCGGTGACTCGCTTGCCCGAGCTGAACTCGTTCAGGACCGGTAAGAGAGGGAGGGGGAGAGAGAAGAATAAAGGGGTGGCGTAAAGTGAGTGAGAAATGGGCAATTTTTTTTTGGGTCTGATTTTCTGAATTAGGAGAAGAGAGAGAGGCAGCCATGGCCATGACATCTGAGAGGAACAGCAGAAGAGGGGAAGAGAACGAAAGAAGAAGGGAAAGCGAAAAGCGCGCCGAGGCGCACGTTTTTAAGAAATTAATGTCACATTACCCCAGAGTGTTGGTCCCGATGCAACTAACATCTTATCGTAATTTTCGATGCCCTTTGGTTTTCCCCTGCCTTGCCGGGACCGTACTTTCACATTTTGCCTTCCCTTTTCTTTTTGGATTCCCCTTTTTTTTGTGCAACTAAATCGAGAACTGCTGATTTATATTTGGTTTGCTCGCTTTTTTTTTGGTGAATTTTTTTTTGGGTCACCTTTGTTTTGCTTTTTGTTAGAGAACTTCAATTTATATTCTCTCATTTTTTTTTTTTTCAGGAAGCTGCTGAATCAACTTAAATTTCTTTCTGTCAGCCACGACTCCCCTGACTAGATCGCGAAGTGAGGTCGACTTCTAAGACGAGGAATCGTTTCTCCCCATAAATTCAATTTTTCGCAGGCGACTCCCTCACTTAATCTAATTTGAGTCGACTTGAATTTCTTCCTTTCAGCCACGACTCCTCCGATTAGATGGCGAAGTGAGGTCGACTTCTAAGACGAGGAATCGTTTCTCCCCGTAGATTCGATTCTTCGCAGGCGACTCCCTCACTTAATCTTATTTGGGTCGACTTGAATTTCTTCCTTCCATCCACGACTCCTCCGATTAGATCGCGAAGTGAGGTCGACTTCTAAGACGAGGAATCGTTTCTCCCCGTAGATTCGATTCTTCGCAGGCGACTCCCTCACTTAATTTAATTGGAGTCGACTTGAATCTCTTCATTCCAGCCACGACTCCTCCGATTAGATCGCGAAGTGAGGCCGACTTTTAAGACGAGGAATCGTTTCTCCCCATAGATTCGATTCTTCACAGGCGACTCCCTCACTTAATCTAATTGGGGTCGACTTGAATTTCTTCCTTCACCATGGTGCATTTTCTGGACTCATCATCCGATCCCAAGAAACCAACTCTTACCATCCTGGACAGAGAAGATGATCCAATTGAGGAAGGCGTGACTCTCCGCGTAGATATGCCAACACCCCTACCATCCAGGCGTTCTTTACTCCATAACTACCTTGCAGATTCATGCTGGAGTGTGGAGTCTTGAAGCTTAGCTCGCCATTATTTGCATATTCAATCCCTTCTCAAAGAGCAACACCCTTACTCCGACATCGTATCATGGACGGGACACCCTTAGCTATTGGGAATGGCTTGAAGACGTCATTGGTCGCAACAAAGGCAAACTTAAGGAATGGAGGCTTCATGACGGACTGTATGCATCTTTATTCTCTTATGACATGAGTCTCACCGTCTTCAAAGCATTCTGCGAACTGTGGTGCCACACTACCGACACCTTTTGCACCGAGAGCGGCGATATGTCAATCTCCTTATGGGATTTTCGGACTATAGGTGGACTTCCAGCTGACGGTGCTTACTACGAAGAAGTCATTCCATCCGCCAGAGAACTCCTTTTCGCAGGACGTGGAGATAATGATATTCCAACGACCTGCACGTTCCTCTTTTCTGCATTCCACAGACTATGCCAAGATGTTCATGGCATTGTTCAACTTTCTGCTACCGAATGGATACGCTTCTGGTTTCGAGGGCGGCAGATTTACACACCTCCTCCCAGTCGTGATAACAAAAAGCGAGTTAAAACTCCAACAAACACATCATGTCCATCTGGTATGATTGCTCCTCGCACAAGGCGAACGAAGAGAGAGAAGGACCCTTTTGTGACGCTCAACATTCCTAAAACCCTAATCGAAGAGACTTACCTTGCTGCCTTTATTTCCTGTTAGTTGTGCTCATTTGTGCTACCAATTGAAGCAGTGTGCCTTATTCGCCCAACTGTGTTCGTAGCTGCAAGCAAACTAGCTCGCGGGGAATATCTAAACCTCGTAATTCCTGCTTTGGCTAGCATTTATCGGGGATTGTATAGAATTTCCACGGCTCGGAGCCTGAATAAGTTGGAAGTAATCCTCCCCATTCACTACATTTATGGTTGGTTAGGGACTTACTTCCCAACTTATTTTGATCATCCCCATCACGGCCATCCTAAAATGGTGAGGTTCTCTGGTGAAAAGATGAATCGGACTCCTGGCGTACAAGAAGCTCGAGAGTTATTGAAATGCAAGGATTTGTCTATCATGTATTCTAACGCTCTTATGAAGGATACATCGATCACCTTGATTGACACCCAAAATTTATCCTCAAGCTGGAAAGCATATTTGATTTGCCTCCGCTCTGGGTTTTTGACCTTGCGACAAGGAAGAATAATTGTTATTGAACCATACTTCCCTTGTAAGTTTGGGCGACAATTTGGCTTCTATCAAGATGTACTAAGTGAGCCACGGATGAATGACCGAGAGGACACCTTACAGGACGTAGCTCGCTATTGGTTCAATACAGAACATATAACAAGGTCTGGCGTAACAATTCCTGCTCCTCTTGACAAGAAGTCTACACTGGTTACTATTGCATACGCTAACTGGTGGCTATCTTCGCGGGGCGATCTTTTCTCTTAAGGGCCTAAATATCCTAGAGGCGAGACTGTGTGACCACGAAGAGCTTCTAAAGTGAGAGTTGCTGATGATGCATCCGCCTTAGTTGTCACATATGGTAAAGCAAGTGCACATAAGCCAATCATGCACCAGCGTAATGAACATGCCCTATCTCCAGCTGAGCTTAGAAAAGGAGGAGATAGTTCCTCGTTAGGAGCAAACACATCTCCTCAGAAAAGTAGAAGTTGTTCGCCTGGTAAAGAGAAGATTGAAGCTTTGAGAGGTTTGGGTATTAGGTCTTCCATTAGTGGAGTGAAGAATTTGTCAGGCTCGAAAAGCAAACCAGACGTTACAACCAAGCTGCCTAACTCCAAGAACAAGTCTAACAGTGCGACGAGCTCACTGAAATCGGCGAACAAAGCAAAGGGAGAGGTGCACCTTGTTATCCTGCCCCCTTTTCCTTCTTTTTTTTTTACTTAACCCTCCTTTTAATGTAGGGATATACTGCTGAAATCGGAGACAAATTTAAGGCCGTATTTGGTGACAAAGACAGTGAAGCCACCTTGACTGTGCCTGCTGCCAAGTCAACAGAGGACGATTCTATTAGCATAATGCCATCGCCAGTGAAACAAGCAGAGCGCTGGGAATCCCCTACTCCTTCTGTTGCAACCTACTTCCTTGGGAGAATTGCTTCTGGCGTGTTTAATGATTTGGCCTTGAGTGTGAAGCAGCGCTTTCAGCAACAGTTGAAAAAGTTCATCCCAAAGACAGAAGGTGACCTGGGAAATATCCGCCAGGAAGCTGAGCGAATATATGAAACGTTATCATCCTTTTAGGCAGATCATTTGGGGCTGAAGAATAGTATCGAGGCATACTTGAACGAAGTCGGACAGTACCTAAAATTAAAAGCCCAATTAGAAGATCAGACTCCTACCAAAGATGTGCTAAGCAAGCAGGCAGTCTTATTAGACAAACTTGGGGAGGCACGAGCTTCAGTGGAAAAGGTCGGTGCGCAGTTTGATGAGACAACTACTGCTGTCGCCCAAGCTCATAAGCGAAGGAAGCTACTTGAGGCAGACCTTGAGCAAGACAAGGCGGATGAGCTGAAATTGCAAGACAAATTAGTAGAGACTGAAACTTCATTGAAGAAAGCCAAAGATGGTGTGTCTCTTCTTGAAAAAGAGGTTGCTGATCTAGATGCTGCGCCTCTAGTTACCGCTGAAGAAATGGCTTAAGTTGAAGCTGCAAGGAAATGTGCCCAAGAGCTTTTAGGCGCACTGGATGCCTAGACCATATCCGGTGGATTTGTTCTAGATTTTTTTTTTTTTTGGGAACTTTGCAACTTGTTACTTCTTTTTGAACTTAGTATGGTTTTATTGTAATTGGTTTTGATATATTGCAATAAGATGAATCTTTCGATTCGAGTTTACGCAATAATATGTAGCTGTATCCAATGAACAAAACCAATGCACTAACACAATTTATTCATCCCCTTTTTTTTTTTTAACGGCTGTACTTAAGAAATATACCAAAGTTGCCTATGTACCTAAAGGGAATGTAATACCCTAAAGGATCAAGCCATACGTAGTTCAAGAACATAATATTTTTTATTTGTTTCGTTTTGCCGTTCACAGTTTAGACTTTTGCGGGTCAAGAGTAATACAAAGGAATTTAACTTGAAAGAACGAGCAGTTTAGGCTCTTACTTAGGAGCTTTACAACATTAATTCTATTTCAAGGATAATAACGCTTCAAGAACTTGCCGTTTATGGGTCCTACGCGTACTCCATCAGCACTAACTATCTTGTACGCTCCATTTGTGTAAACTTCTCTGACTACATAAGGACCATCCCACTTGGAGGTGAATTTGCTTCCAGATTTGTGAGAAACGATGATCGGTCTTCTTATTGTCAGGACCTGGTCTCCCACTTGGAATGAGCGTGGCCGAACCTTTTTGTTGAACGCTCTTGATAAACGGGCTTGGTAGCATTCTAGCTTTTATTGTGCCTGAAGTCTCCTCTCATCAAGGGCCTCGAACTCAGCTAAGCGAAGCCTGTGATTTTCATCTTCCGTCAAACCTTCCTGTATGGCGATGTGGAGTGATGGGATTTGAAGCTCCAACGGTAGAACGGCTTCAACTCCATACACCAAAGTGAATGGGGTCGACTGTGTTGGCGTCTTGTATGTTGTTCGATATGCCCAAAGAGCTTCCCCTAGTCTCTCATGCCAATCCCGTTTAGACTTTGCGACAACCTTTTTGAGTAAGTTGCAAAGTGTTTTGTTAAAGGCTTCTGCCAGGCTATTTGCGGGGGCATTGTACATGGAAGACTTATGTTGAGAAAACTTAAACTTCTCGCACAGACTTATCATCAGGCTGTTGAAGAAAGGCTTACCGTTATCGGTGATAATGTACCTCGGCACACCATATCGATAGATAATGTGTGTCCTTATGAAGTCTACCATATTTTCTTTTTTGACCTCTCTTAGTGGAATTGCTTAGTCCCATTTAGAGAAGTAATCAGTGGCAGCTAGGATGTAGGAGTGACCAACAGATGATTTAGGCGTGATTGGTCCAACGACATCGAGCCCCCATGCCTCAAATGGCCAAGATGCAACTGTTGGGTGGAGAGGTTCGGGAGGTTGATGTATGAAGTTAGCATGGAACTGGCAAGCCTCGCACCTCTTTGCATAATTTATGCAATCTTGCACCATAGTGGGCCAGTAGTAGCCCATCCTTTTAATGCGATCATGTGACCTAGGCCCTGATTGGTGTGCTCCACACACACCTGAATGAGCTTCCGTCATTGCTTGCTTTGCTTCTTTCACGTCCAAGCATCGTAACCAAAGACCAAGAGGGGAGCGTCGATAAAGCATCCCGTTGTAGTAAAGGAAGCTTGAAGCCCTCCGTTGTATTTCTGTCTTATGCCTTGGGTCACTAGGCAGTTTTCCATGCTCTAAGTACTCAATTATAGGTTGACGCCAGTCTTCTATATCCGTTTCAAGAACACAGATTGTGTTGACATCTTCCTCTGAGTCTTCATCATCCGGCGGAACAATCCAACGGTTACATACTGGAATAGTCATTTCTCCTTCTGCCCCCAGTGCCAGAGTGGCTGCGAGGCTTGCTAGTGCGTCAGCCATCTTGTTGGCACTCCTTGGCACATGCTCTAAGTTGACCATGTCCAACTTATTTAGTAGGCGTAATGCTTGCCTGTGATAAGGGACAAGGTCCTCTTTCTTGACCTCGTATTCGTCAAGTAGTTGATTAATGACTAACTGCGAGTCACCATATATGTTGAGATTGGTGATCCCCATCTCAATAGCCATTTCAAGGCCTAAGCTAAGCGCTTGGTATTCCACCACATTGTTAGAGCATAACTGAGTGAGCACAAATGAATATGGAAGAATGTGCTTTTCGGAGGAAACGAAGACCACTCTTGCACCAGCGCCATCACGTCCAGCTGCACCATCGAAATACATTTCCCAGGGAGGGAGGATATCAATGTAGAACACGCCTTCTCCTACGAAATTATCATTTAGCTCCCAATCATCAGGTATGGAATGATCTGCCAAGAAATCTGCCAACGCTTGCCCTTTAACCGCTTTTTGGGGTACATAGACAAGGTCGTACTGTTTTAAGATGACCGCCCATTTTGCCAGTCGCCCATTTAAGATTGGCCTAGATAAGATGTACTTGATGGGATCAACTTTGGAGATCACTTGCACTATATAGGCCTGCATGTAATGCTTTAGTTTCTGGATGGCAAAGATAAGTGACAAGCACATCTTTTCAATAGGGGAGTACTTCAACTCAGCGCCGACCAACGTACGACTTAAGTAGTACAGGGCGACTTCCTTCCCTTCCTCATTTTCCTGTATGCATAATGCTCCTAGGGATTTTTCCTGAGCTGTAATGTACAGTCGAAGAGGCTTGCCAGGGATGGGTGCCCCCAATACCGGAGGATGGGACAAATATTCCTTTATTTTCTTGAAAGCCACTCGACATGAGTTGTCCCATTCAAACGGTGCTCCCTTTTTCATGAGGTGGCTAAAGGGGTGGCAACGTCCTACAAGATTTGAGATGAATCTTCGGATGTATGCCAAGCGACCTTGAAGTCCGCGAAGCTCTCTGAGATTCTTCGCCTCAAGCATCTCTTGAATTGCCTTGACCTTCGATTGGTCGATCTCGATTCCCCGGTGGTGAACGATGAAGCCCAAGAATTTTCCAGATGCGACATCGAACGCGCACTTGAGCGGGTTCATCTTCAATTGGCATCTCCGTAATCGTTCAAAGATCAAACGAAGATCTTGTATGTGGTCCTCCCTCTTTTTGGACTTGACTACCAAATCATCGACGTAGCATTCAACCTTTTTGTGAAGCATATCGTCGAAAATTGTTTGCATTGCCCTTTGGTAAGTTGCTCCTGCATTCTTAAGTCCGAAGGGCATCACCTTATAGCAAAAAATGCCTTTAGGTGTTGGAAAAGCTGTGGCCTCTTGATCTTCTAGCGCCATCAGAATCTGACTGTATCCTGCGGTACAATCCATGAATGACAATGCTTCATGCCCTGTAGTTGAGTCGATCATGAGTTCTGTGATAGGCAGCGGAAAATCATCTTTTGGACAAGCATCGTTGAGATCCCGGAAGTCCACACAAATACGAAGTTGCCCATTTTTCTTCCTGACAGGCACGATGTTTGCGATCCATGTTGGGCATTTGACCTCGCAAATGAATCCCGCCTCTATGAGTTTGTTGACTTCCTTTTCAATTTTCGGTACATATTTTGAGCGAAAACGTCGCTGAGGTTGTTTCTTAGGTGAAATGCCCCTTTTGATAGATAAGTGATGAACTACAACCTTTGGGTCCAACCCGAGCATTTCTTTATAGCTCCAGGCAAATACATTCTTGTACTCTGACAGGAGTTCCAAGTATTGCTTTTCCTCTTCGAGTGTAAGCGATGAGCTTACGTAGAAAGGGCGACGCTCTTCATTGGTTCCAAGATTCAGCTCTTTCAGATCATCAACTGTAGCCTGGCCCCCATCTTCGAAAGTCTTAGGAGTTTCTGCCAACTCTATCTCTGAGTCTGAGTCATCACATTCGTGGATTGTCATATGATTGGAAGAAATAACTTCTTCTTCCTCCGCTTCCTCGTTAGAGCCAGAGTTTTCTCGTTGACCTGTGAAGACCACAGTACGCCTCTTTACTCTTAATGAACCGTCTGTCTTAACATCCAGACTAGAGAAACATTTCATATGAGAAGGGATTGAGCTTTGAACTTCATTTATCATTCCTAAGCGGCTAAATGCAGAGCTTTTCTCGTGCTGAAGTTGTGAGTTTGAGGACTTTTCACCAGCTCCTATTCTGACAAAAATCGAAGGCTTTGGCTGAGGATCATTTTTGATTCTGTTGAAAACAGAGCATTTGTGATCTTTTCTTTTCCCTATACGAGCGAATACTGACAGACGTTTTTTAGAAGTGGATGATTGTAGCCTATCAAACACAGAGGGCTTTGGGTTGGGTGAAGCATTTTCCTTTTCACTCACATCTACTTCTTCAGCTGAGATGTGTTGAATCACCAACTTCTTGTCTCTTCGTCGCCCGGAGATTCTGACTGGCTGTGGTGGAGTGAAACCCAGTCCAACTTTAGAAACTGCTACTGAACCTCCCTGCTCTTGAATCTTCCTCTAAGTTTCAGTAAGGCCATGAGGCTTGGCTTCGACTACCTTTCCTAAAGCAGCTGGATTTTGAAAGGCGTAACCAGCCCTCTCCATAAGCTTGTACGCATTAGGGTTAAATCCTTCCCTAGTCCGTGCGCTTGGCAAGTCGTTGCCTTCTTTAGAAGAAACGACAAACCCGGAAAGAGGGGGCCTACTCACCTTAGTCTGCCACATCTTAAGCGCTGGAACTATTGCACTTCCTTTTAAGGTGATTATGCTAGCTCCATCATCCTTTTTGGTAGCTTCGGTCTCGACGCTTCTGCTTGTACACTCGCTAAAGGGCGATTCGCCCTCCTTACGGTGAGACCTAGGTATGTACCTTAAGATTGGTGGCACTGATCTTGTTGAAGCAGCAGCTTGTTTAGCGACTTGCTCAACACAAGAAGTGGTGCTACCTTGCTTGCTTGCTTGTTTCTCGAGCTGCTGCTTAGGAGCATCATCTTTTGTTGCTCGAGGGGCCTTCTTTGCGACACCTTTGGCTATGGAAGAAATGGTTGACGGCATGGTTTCTTTAGGTGCAGCACCTTCTTCAAAGAACCTTGTGTCTGCGAAATGGGACTCAGCATTAGTGAATGGCTTGACATCTCCATTTATTTTCTTCTCTCCATCACGGTAGTACTTAAGGCATTGATGTAAAGTGGAAGCCACTACCCTATGCTCATGAAGCCATGGTCGTCCGAGTAACAACCTGTAGGAAGTCCTAGCATCTATTACATGAAAGATGGAGGATGTCATCAAATCTCCCATTATCAGTTCAACGCGAATCATGCCGATTGCACGCTAGCCTTCAAGGTTAAAGCCCTGAATCATCGTTCGGCTCTTAGACAGTTCTTCCACTGTGATGCCTAAGTCGTTCATTGTAGACTTGGGCATAATGTTGACGGCTGATCCTCCATCTACGAGAATGCGCCTGACTTTCTGCTTCCTAATGTAACCAGTCACAAACAAAGGACGATTATGAGGCTTGGATCCCAACAACAAATCATCGTCAATGAAAGTGACTGCGGTGTTGCAAGAGGCACACTGAACAGGGCCTTCTGTTGATACTCCCACATCCCTGATTTTATCAGCGTAAAGTTCTGGGTGTTGTAAGGCAGCAACAACATGTTGGCGTATCTCGTTAGGTAAACAAAAGATTTGCCCCCAACCCATGCGAGCTGGCAAAGCCTCCAAAATAGTTAAGGTCTTATCAGCTACTCTAGGGACTCCCCTTGTCCGTTACTTCCTTCGTCTTCGTCTTCTTCGAGCTCAGAACATGAGGTCATGTTGACTGTAACTTTCTCAAAGAAGCCTATTAGGAAAAACTCTTTGAGTGTGACGGGGACAAGCGGCTCCTGCTCAAGGAGGTCAGTAGGCAGAGTTTCGTGCCTTTTGACGTTCTTGGACTTCTTCTTTCCTTTTGAATGATGAGGGCTCTTCTTTCTTCCTTATCTCTTCCTACGGCAGAGAGGTGGCGATTGTGCTAGGCTTTGCTTCCTTGGCCTCCGGTGAGTGACAAGAGTCCATCCCTCTTCATCAACATCAACTCTATCAAAGGCATCCATAAAAGGATCAGTCTCTGTCACGGGCCCTTTGGAACCAATTGGAATCACCACAGGCTCCAAACTTCTAAATTGAATTGTAATTAATTTCTCTCCAAGGGAGAAAATCAATTCGGTATTTACTCTACCACGAGGTGGAGTATGCTTTGGCCTCCAGGACGATGAGGAACACTCCAACTGAGTGGAGATATGATTTGTCTCCACAGTATCGTCCAAATCTAATATTATCTTTCCATCCCTGGCAAGTTGCATAATACGCTCCTTGAGCGTAACGCATTTCTCGAGAGGGTGACTAACCACCCTGTGATACCGACAGTATTTTGGGTCGGTAGCCCTTCCAGCTTCTTCGGGCCGTTTCGGTTCTGGAAGTTGGATAACCCCATTTTCAAGGAGATCATCAAGCATTCCTGACAAGTCTGAGTCAGGGAATGGATATTTCTTCTCCTGCAGTTCCTTCAATGTAGGACGCTTTTTTCCAGAATCCTTGGAGAATCCACCCTTCTTGTTTTCATACTTGGGCTTTCCGGAGATTCGAACCGGCTCCCTAGTTGAAACAACCATGGCTTCTTTGTTTGAGGACTTAGTGGACTTGAGATTTTTCTTAAATTCACCCTTGTCCTTTCTAGCGTCAGACGAGGAAGAAGACTTGCCACGGCGACTTGCAATCGTTATCTCCATATCATGAGCTTTCGTTGCCAATTCCTGGAAGGTCCTTGGCTTACTCATCTGCAAGGCGTATAGTAAATCCCACTCCATACCCTGAGCACACATTTCAACGGTTGAAGCTTCTGATAGATGGTCCTTGCACTCAAGACTTAGGGACCTCCAGTGATTAATGTAATCAAGAACCGGCTCGTCCTTCCATTGTCTGGTGTTTGTTAGCTCTGTCATGCTAACAACACGTTGGGTGCTGTAGAACCGATCTAGGAACTCCTGCTCCATTTGCTCCTAACTGTCAATGGACTCTGGCTCCAAGTGTGTGTACCAATCGAATACAATTCCTTTTAGAGTACGAACAAACTGTTTCATCAGCCGGTCCCCCTCTGTACCAGCATTACTGCACGTCTCAATGAAGTGGGCAATATGCTGTTTGGGGTTGCCCTTGCCATCGAACTGGTTGAACTTGGGAGGCTGATAGCCATGCGGCATGCGAAGAGCATCAATCCTCTTCGTATAAGGCTTTGTATATAGGTGGGTCTTATGAGATCCTCCTCCCAACTGAGCCTTGACCGCATTTGCTATTAAGCTCTGAATCTGCTCAACAGACATCGAGCCTAAAGAGCGGTCCTTTCTTGCCTTGCGCTCGTCATCAGACTCTTCACTGTGGCTGGACTCTTTATCAGAGTCTTCAGTGCCTAAACCTTTGTTGGAAGCTTCAGAAGACTTCTTTTCCAATTTCTTCATCAACTCACCAATCTGATCGTTCTGGCGTTTGATTTGAGCGTCCTTTTCTGCACTCTCTTTAGAGAGCCTATCCAAGGTAGCCTTCATGCTTGCCAGTTGTTCTTCGAAGTTAGTAGCCCCTGTCACCATAACTGGCATGATGACAGTGTCAGAGGATTCAACTTCAGCATGCGAGGAAGGTGATCCCTTCGATGATGCTAAAGAGGAATCACTGCTTGAATAACCATCATCTTCAAAATTGAAGGGTTGAAAAGCAGGGTTGGTGTGGGTTTGGAGTTCATCCATCCCACGCGGAATTGTTTGTGGCATGATGAAGCCAGCAACAGACTTTTGCTTCAGAACATTCGAAGCGATTTGATTGACTCCATCAGATACCTTGGAGCCGAGGTTTTGGATCTTGTGTGACTGTGATGGTGCAGCCACAATTGATTGTTCTCCAGCAGCTTTTGTCATACTTCTAGTCATGACACCACCAGATGCAGCACTAGTAGTTGTTGATCCTTACGATGCAGATCAGACAGTTTTCCTTGAAGATTGGGTGATAGCATTCTTAGGGGCCATGTTATCTTTGAGGGAGTGCAGAGTTTGTATTTTGTAGAAAGAGATGAGAGGTAGAAATGTCCCACCGAGCGTGCCAAAAATTTGTAAACATAAATTTCGAGGCTAAAATAAATTAGACAAGAAATTCAGTAACAAACTGAATTTTTGTATTGATGTAGTATGTAGGTACAATCTCTGAATTTGATACAATAAAAATGATCCTCTGATTCGATCCCCTAATGACTTGAGTATTCCGAGGACTTGATGCTTGATCTCGGTTGATGCAAATCAGCTGAAGAACTCTGAAGGTTATTCTTGATTTTGATCTGCAAGTGGCTGATTGTGGTTTCTGAAGCTCTGCAAGTCTTGATCCTTCTCGCTTGACAGTTGGATGCTCCTTGCCGTCTGCGCTCTGAATTCTGCCAATGCTGAATGATCCAAAAGAAGGGAGAAGACCTCTATTTATAGGCTCTGCCGGCTAGGGTTGGAGCCGAATTTTGGGCCAAGGCCCAGTAATTATTTTCTTATAAAATAAAAAAAATAATTACTAATTTCTGCATCATCGATGACACGTGGCGGTTTTTGATTGGCTGTTCTTAATTTTGACCAAGCGGGTCCACCAAAGTCAACGTGACACGTGGCACTTTGTGGTTGATCCATTTTTTTACACGTGGCATCATTTGATTCGTCATAGATTTTTTTTTTTTTTGGGCCTTCTAGACATATCTTTTACCTAAAAAATATCCTTTGAAAATTCTATGTCTAAAAATTGTCTATATATTTTTATGTCAATTTGTATTAAACAATTAGCCCAACAGCTAAATTTATCAAACACATTTGTTTCAAATACTCCTCTAAATAGTTATTTACTAATGGCTAAATTGGAACTGCTATCCTCTACTCAAACAACGTTGCGCTACCCGAGCCGTTTATTTGCTACTTAAACAGCTAATTTTGTCGAATAGAGCCGAAAACTTAGTATATAACCAGTTACATCATATTATACATGAAATAACTATAAATTCATCAGATATAAAGTGACTAATATAGAGATTATATAATTTCAAACTATTATAGGAAGAATTCTGCCAAAAATAATTGCTATTGGCATAGATAAATTAAAAATTTTCATCTTTGATGTCCGAATTCAATGAATTAAATCTTTGATTCGAGAATAGATTAGGTAACTAAATACTTTCAAGAAGAAGTAATAGCATAACGGTTACTTAGGTTGTCGAAAATATTGTTAAAAGTGGAAAGAGAATACATAAAATCAATCTGTGCCTAAAACATTAGGATGGAGTTCATGATCAGTAATTACAAACAAATTAACTGTACTTAAATTAATTATATTTATATAAAAGATTTTGACTCTGTACATAACATACGCAAATAAAATATAGTATATTTTGTGATTTCATCAAATAAGGTGGGTATATTGCTAAGTTCCCCGCTTGCCTGTCATCCCATCCGGCCATCCCAATCATTAATTAATAATCCCCAGCAACCAACATTATTTCTACCACCATGAGGCCCAACTGTCAACATAGAAATTAAAATTGCAGTTGGAATTTATTGTTGCAATTTGCGGTTGATGCACAATCGGAAAGTGTAATTTGTTTTCAAATATGAACAACGGGAAGAAAAAGCAAAAATAGATTGAGAAAACCTAAACGATAAAAGGGGCCCCAAAAAAAGGGGAAAGACCGATTCCCCCTGCCCCTTTAATGCATTAAATGTTCTTTATGTACTTGGATTGTCGGAGAGTCACGGTCGGTTTCGTCGCGAGCGCAAATAACTAAAACTAATGTGCGATTGACAACTGTAGACTAATTGTAAGAACTATGGGTAAAATAATTGCGATTTTTTTGATGTACGTAAAAGCTTAAGACTAAATCACCATAAATAGGTGAATAGGGTGGTGATCAATATTATAAATTAGTCAAAATAGAGAACGGAGAGATAAACATAGATAAAACACAAGAACTTTTTAACGACGTTAGCCTCAACTAGGCTTAGTCCCCGCCTAGAATTCCCTAACTTTAGGATTAACCCAATTTTACAAAGAGGGATAGTTACAACTCTAGAGTACACCTCACTCTAAGTTCCAAATCACAAGTCGATACCTTCAACTAAGCTTGGTACAGTTGACCCTTCAACTTTATAATCCCACCCAATTACAACTTTGAACAATACAAGTGAATTGAATGAACAAATCAAGGCTCAATGTATGCTTATAAGTATTGTTGTTTGTGCTTGCTCTTTCATATACTTTCGGGCTACCAATTCCTCTTATTTTTATACCCAAGACGTGTTGGAGAAGTTGGAGTAAAACTTGGTAAGAGACCCTTGCACCAATTTAGGAAAATCAATCCTTAGCTTCATATCGTTTCAAGGCCTTGAACCTGGTCTTTCAAACCCTTGAATTTCGCTATTCTGCTCAATGTTCTTCTTTTGATCTCCACCAGGCTAATTTTCTTATTTTTCGCAGAAGATCTTGGCTAAGAGAATTATCTAGAAGCTTACTTATTTTGCAGCACAATCTTTAAAAATATTATATCACAAGATAATATCATATTTTTAGCAAATCTTGATATTTGATAAATATAACATCACAATCCTATATTTTTTCCACCAACAAACTAATTGTTCAAGATTTCAAGACAATCAATTCTAATTTAATCAAATTAAAAATATGTCTTTCATTCAAAATTCAAAAATAGGGTTTTAAGGGAGTCAACAATCTCCCCCTTTTTGATGAAAGATAATATTTTTCTTTTGATTAATCTAGAGAAAATATTACATAAGGGAATGAGATCATTCTTGCATAGGTGCTTGATTTAGCTTTTACCAATATTGGAACAATTTTGAAGTGTACCATAAATGAGTGATTTATATGTCAAACTAAATGGGCCAATTTTGAGCTCATGTGACCATGTTTTACCAATGGTTCAGTTGGACAAATTTAACAGTTTTATGAACAAGGCCCACTGGGCCAATTAAACATACACGTCTTACCAATAGCCATGCAATCCACAATCCAAACCATTTCTACACAGTCTAAGATATACACCTGCATAGTCCCGTATACAATCCACAGTGCGATCCAAAATGTGGGGCTGTTCTCCTCTTTGACTTTCATTAAAAAATACAAGGGTGGGTGAATACAATCCCAGTTGCACACGTGGAAGCTTTTTTAAAGAGCATATGAAAAAGCTAGCTACTGAAAAGCTATTGAAAATCTAAAAGGCACTAAAGCCACTAAAATGCTCATAAACCATTAGCAAAAGTGGGGCTCAGGGGAGGTGGACCAAATGATCTGGTCAGCAGATTGAGCCGCATGTGCCACGTCGGTGTTCTGAAAGGGGATTAGCGAGTTGGGCACTACGATTGATGGGGCTGGTCAAGCAAATCAGTGCATCAATCTTCTTGTTCATTAGGCCTATGTCTAGTTGGACTTGATCAAGCTGACAGCGGAGAGTAGCACTATCTTCTTGCAGCCCAGCAAGGATCACAGCAACATTAGGAGCAGCGAAGTATCAGGAAAGGAGGTTTTGAGCGCAGTGGCTTCTTCGAGAGTCAGGCCAGAGGCAAGGCTAGGTGATACACTCCTCATATTGAAATGGGACCTGAAAGTGTTGGGATATACGAGTGAGCAAGTTGCCATAAGGGAGAGATGGGGGTACGACTCACACTGGTCACTCGATACATGTGATCGAGAATGAGGGAGGCCAACAGAGTATCCAATCATGAGACAGTATAAAGCTTTAATAAGAACAATTTCATTGGAGAGGTCTTTGGGGTAAAGGATACGAACAAAGACAAAGTGGGGCAATCGGGGCTTTAGGAATAGAACATGATATGGAGACGCTTTGTTTTGACGTTTGTAGTCAGCAAGTTTATGAGGGCAAGCAAACTAAGCGAGGCAGAGGTCTTTTGGGTTGTTTGCAAGTTAAGTTAGAAGGGGTTGTGTCTATAAATTTGAGACCAAAAATGGACTCAAGAATAGAGCAACTCAGGGTAGTTGGGACAACCTTCACATTACACACAAACAACATGCCTTTTGGAGTGGTTTTGGTTTCCAAATTGGCATAAAATAGCTTCACAAGCCCAGGATACACGATATCACCCAATTCAAGCAGTCCCAAGCAATTGTCCTTAATCAATTTCTCAAAGAAACCTAGTTTTCCATAAGTAAAGAACGATACATCTAATTTTTCACACACAAATATGGGTTTATTCTAAAAAACTTGGAAACGTTCTTGACTAGCTAGAGAGAGTAGCCATTCACCTAGGGTGGAGTCGTGCAGTTGCGTGTGGGCAGTGGTGGCGGTAGCATGGAGGGTTCACCTTGCTCATAATGGGACGAAGCAGGGGATGATGGAGATGAGGACATCTGGACAGAGCTGTTGCCAGAGGTGGTGGTGTTGTCGGAGATGGTGACAGTGGTCTTGATACGACGGTTGCATGGACGCTTTTCCGGGCCTATGGCGATTTAGTTGGACCGACGTTTGGGCTGAGCAGCGGCGGCCGGAGGTTGGCCTTTGGAAGCTCAATTAGGATGATTGGAGCCTTTCCCACCTCTAGTGGTGGCCATAGGTGTCAATCTATAGCTACGGGATATGATGTGTGGCGGCACAAAGGGCGATTTGTGGGTTGGGTTTTTTTCAAGAACCCTAACCGGGCGATTTGGGGAAGTGAGCTGAGTTTTGAGAGGCATGGTGAGAAATTGGGACAAGAGAGAGTCAGAATGTGTGATTTGGACAGAAGGATAAGGTCTTAGCAATCTCGGCAATGGCGGTGACCGCAGGAGGAGGGATGAGAGATGGAAGGGTGGAGAAAGAGAGTCATCGGGTTGAAGGAGGAGGGGTATGAGATCCATACATGTAGCAGGGGCATTGGTAAGTCTAAAAGGCATCAATGTAAACTTATAAGGACCATATCTAATCCAAAAGACTATTTTGGAAATGTCTTCTAGCTTAATCCTAAGCTGATGATAACCAAACCTCATATCGATCTTCGAAAGCACCCCAGCTCCATCCAATTGATCAAACCGATCATCTATTTAGGGTAAAGGATACTTATTCTTAATGGTAATCTTGTCTAGCTCCCTATACAGTCTATACACGACTGTACGGTTCCATCCTTTTTCTTCCCAAAAAAAAAAAACTTGGAGCTCCCCTGGGTGATACACTGGGCCTAATAAACCTTTTGCAATTACTTATGCAGCTGGCTTTTTAATTTTTTGAACTCTGTTGGGGCCATCCTATAGGGAGCTTTTGAAATAGGTTGTGCACCAAGAATCAACTCAATCTCAAAATCAATATCTCTTTAAGGGGGTAACCCAAGTAACTCCTCAGAAAGGACATCAGGAAATTCGCAAACTACGGAGAGATATTCTATTTCTATCTCCTCTTCCTTAACTTCCATAGCATGACATAAATATCCTACGCACCTTTGCCTTAACAACTTACTTACCTTCATAAATGAAATTATGGAATACTCTTTCCCAAGTCTTTCACCATAGAAACATACTTCTCAATCCTGTAGGTCCTTTAGAGTGACTTTAAGGTCCTTATAATCTATGTTTGCCCTATGAGCAGTCAACCAATCCATTCCCAAGATTACATTGAATTCTAACAAATCAAATTGGATCAAATTCATAGGGAACTCATGCTCAGCAAACATAATAAAAAGTTGTCTATGACAAACAAGACATTCTATTGTCTGCCCATTTGGCAGACTAATTCTATAGTTTGCCCACTCTTCATCTTTTTCCAAATTCAATTGCAACATAGCTCGGGTGGATTTAAATAAATGGGTAGCACCCAAATCATACAAAACACAAAATGATTTTGATTTTAAGAAGAGGGTTCCAGTGAGAACTGTTATAAAACCCCCAAAAAAGATTATTTTATTTATTGGGATTATATATATTTTTTATTTATAATTATTATGAATTTGGTCGACCTAAAATGCTTGAGCTCATAGTGGTTTAATTCCTAGAAAAATTAGCCGATTAATCTGGAGGTTAGTCAAAACTGTCCAAGCCAGAGGAGTATTAATCTCTCAACTCTCTATTCCCGAAGAAAAAAATAAAATAAAATAAAAATTTAAAAAAGGGCGAGGAAGGGAGAAAAACCTTAAGATTTAAACCCTCTTTTCCCCTATCTCTTCCTCTCCCCTCCTTTCTCTTCCTCACCGCAGGGCCCCGGTATCTCTCTCTCTCCCCCCTCCCGCCCTATCCCGCCACCGGTGTGCCGCCCTACCGTCGCCCCATTGGCCGCCTTCCTCCTACTCTTCCACTTTTATTGGTAAGTCATGAAACTTCATGCAAGCCCTAGCAAAGTATGTTAGTGTTTTAATTGAAATTCTTCATAGAACCTCCATATTTTGAGCATTGAATTTGATTTCTTACATGCTACTCTCTGTGGGATAACACAACCTAAAGTCCTCTCTTTCTCTCTACGATTCATTTTGAGGTAAAAGACTCATCCTTTTTCTATAGCTTGGTTGGATTTGACGAGTAGGATACTTAGTATAATCTTAATTCACCATGCAAATTAATATTTATCATTAACACACAAGTTAATTTCATTCATGAGTTAAACTGTAGAAGACATCCACCAGCGGTTCTTCCCCGTTTTTCCTTAGATTCTAGTTTAATTAGGTCCAGCCCTAATATAAATCCTACTAGTTTTGATAACCGTCACACCAGTATAAGAATTTAATCAAACTAGAGCGGTAAGAATTAGAAAAACTTCATTTAACACTTTGTAACCAATTTACCAGCAAATCAATTTAACAAAGATCTAAAGCGATTACCTAATTAAAAGAGATGGGTTTGAGCCATCCATGATTAATTAGGGTGATACCTAAGCATAAAAGACTATAAGTTTTACGTATTATAATCTTCTAAACTATCAATCGAAATTGTATTAAACTAACTAGCATACATTCTAATTAATTTAACACGAATATCATAAACAATAAACGCTAATCGCTATAGAATCATGAATATGAATCAACTAGGCAATAAAGCATAAGACTTGTTTCAAAATAATAAATTTAGCATGGCTTCAAGAAGATTATACTAAGCAAAAAGGAATTACTCACTCATATTAAAAATAAAATCACAAATATCCAAAGGGTTCATGGTTAATAATTAACTAAACAAAAAAAAATCAAAATAAAAATAAAATTTTTAAAAAATAGGTAAGGCGTGATAGGGTGATTGATGATGAGTATGGTGAGGAAGGAGATGTGTTGA
This sequence comes from Carnegiea gigantea, assembly GCA_029747015.1. Taxonomy (NCBI): domain Eukaryota; kingdom Viridiplantae; phylum Streptophyta; class Magnoliopsida; order Caryophyllales; family Cactaceae; genus Carnegiea; species Carnegiea gigantea. Next base: position 674,426 of record JAKOGI010000043.1, read on the forward strand.
TGGCATGATGAATGATGGATGATGATGGTGATCGTGAGATGTCAAGGAGGAAGGCGTGATGTTGGGATGGCAGCCGTGAGGTGTGTAGGTACTTGGCCGATTTGTGATCATATATATATATATATATATATATATATATATATATATATATATATATATATATATATATATATATATAATATATATATATATACATATATATATATATATATATATTATATATATATATATATATATATATATATATATATATATATATATAATATATATATATATATATATATATAGTATATATATATATATATATATATATATATATATATATATATATTAGATATATATATATATATATATATATATATATATATATATATATGGAGGAAAGGAGGAGTGTGATTAGGGTTAGTAATTAGGGTTTCCTTTTTCCTTTCTTTCTTAGACTTCTTCTCCCTCAAGACTTCTAACTCTTCTTCAACTCTTGAAATTCTAGCCAAATTAAATAATTATGAAAATAATATTTTCCATAATTATTATTTTTGGACCATCTTTATAGCTAAGCATGTAAAATTCACGCCTCGACGGCTTGTCTTCCCTTTTTATTTTATTACTGCCTAATCTGAAAAACATATAAAATAAAGTAAATTAGACGTAATAATATATATAATATAATCAAAATAATTATTAAAACCATGCATGATTTTTGACTTAACACCTACCCCCCACGTATCGGGTTAACACCCACCTCACATGACGTATATGGTCCCATACCCCTTGACCAGGCCTCTTGGTTAACTGCTCGTGTAAACATTGCCTTCCGACACAACCACAATGTTGGGTACCCTCCATTCCTAAACAAGAAAATGCTTCAATAAGAGACGTATTCAAGTAACACCACATATTCAAACAATAATGGATGCATGCAGCCCTTGCCCCGATGCTACACTCACCCTCCGCAAAAATCCTTAAGTCTAAAATTTTATTGCTCTACTTCCTTAAAATCTTTTAGACAAGCCTTCAGGTCAATAAACCTGGGCTCTGATACCACTTTGTAACACCCCCAAATCTCTAATTCATTATTAAACACCATTATTAGCGAAAAATGTAGCGGAAACCTAAACGGGGTGTTACTGTCGTGTTTCCTTCTTGGAAACACCAGGCTGGATATCAAATCTGACAATTAATACCAAATCTTCGCCCAAAAAAAAAAAAAAATCAACCTTACAGTGTTCAAAACTCTAACATTACAAATTAAATCAACTATTGTCTATTATAACTTCTATCATTCATTTCATTCATATTCTGCATTCGAATCTCGCCCTACTTTTGCGTCCCTAGCCCTAAGCATATCTAGATCACCTGAAACAAAGTATTTTATAACAGTGAGATAAACTCAGTAACAAGCACCCCTAACAGTCAAACACGCACACAAATTCATTTTGGAAACATTTTAAGGGGGGCAGCAATTTATCTTTCAAGCACACAAGCCGTTATGACACTTCCTTTCTTATCTTTTCGGAATCACTCTTCCACAGTTCCGTTCAATATGCATCAGTTTCAATTCGATTGTGGGCGAGCGACCCCAGTGGGCCTTATGGCCTGCACTCGTCACAGTGCAGCCGCTAAACTCATTCCTAGCCTACCACTACCCAAGCGGTTACCGCTAAATTGTTCCTGGCCTACCACCAACATAGGTGGTTACCGATAACCTGGCCCATGTCTTGACCGAGCACGTGACCGCTCACATGCATGCACTTATTACCCGGGGAAAGGCTATGGCCTTCAACACATTCAAATACATGAAACTCGCCCCATTCAGTCCTTTTTAGTTAACAGGTTCTTACTCCTCATTGGAGTTACACTAGCACAATCAGTTCAATCGGTTTCAAGCACCTTTCCTATAACAACACAACGAAAGTTTATGTCTCCACTAAAAATCACATTATGTTTCGACTTCCTTAACATAGCAAGTTTCAATTTTTCAAAACATACACAACGCGCTGTTTTCAGCATGCCTTTATTTTTCAATTCATGGTTCAATGTTCCTTTAGTTAAACAGTAAGGCCATAAATTCTTACTCACGTTCAAAACATTCGCAGTTGAGCCACACAGGGAAAGGTTAGGACATGATTGTTACCTGGTTACCGTATAGTTTACGGGCTCGGTTACTTAACGATAGGTACACTGGTCCGCACCTGGCCCATGTATAGCCCACAATCAGTCCACATTTAATTCAGGACATCTTTGGCCCTCCCAAAATTTTTTTTTATATATATATTTCCTTTTTATAACATTTCTCTAACTCCTTAGTTCAATCCATCCTTAACCCTAGTTAAGGGTCAATTTGGCCAGATTCTGGGTGTGATTATCAGTAGCTATAACTTTCATTTCCAATGTCCAAATTCAGTGTTCTAGGTCGATCTCAAAACCTTAAGTTGTCCCCTACATTTCCCATGTTTGGGGTTTGGCCCGGTTCTGTCCCAAACTAGGTCAAAACCTCAGTTATTACTGAACTGCCAGTGACTGTTTTCCCCTGACAGTCCCTTGAAGAATTTACTGCATTGTGGGCTATGGTACTCGGAACGGTCCAATTCCAAAACAAGAATTTTCATTACATCCAGACGTTCACCCACAATAAATTTCATAATTTTTAACAACCGATTACGTCCTAGGGAAAGTTTCCAAGTCCATGGTTGCAACAGACCCAGTTTCAGCCTCCCAGTTTCTGCCCAGGTTTTTAACCTCGATTCCAAAATTCATAACTTTTTCTACAAAGCTCCAAAAATCAACCTCTTCCCAAACCTGAAAAGATAATTTTGTGTGCTACAATTTCATGCTTAAAGCTTTTACCAATTCAAACAGTAACTATGACAAAAACTTTAAAAACCGAAACCTACACCAACAGTCTGGATTTTTACAATGTTCGGTATTTCAGGCCTAAGTCCTTCATTTTAACTCTGAATCACTTGATTCAAAAACCCACGTATTGTTCACATTCCAATACATCTACCATAAAAATTTCAGAATTGTTGAACAACTATATTAATACCCACGAATTTTCGAAGTCATGGTAAAACAGGGATAAATCTGACTATTTTTCTCCTCCCTCTTATGCACGGTTTTTGCCTAGTTTTGGTGTACCAAAAATTTATCCATTCTGAACAACATCATTAAACCCTTACCCTGACCCAATCATGCCAAAATGAACCACTTTTATTGAGACTAAAAATAAAACGCTTTTAAATCATCGTTATGAATTACCTTGAGTCGAAACTGGGGTTAGTCCAATGGGGTTTCCGCCTTTGCTCAAATTCAACGGCGAAAAAGCAAGACACGGAGGATGGCCGTGGGGAGAGGTGGTGGCGGCACGGCAGCGACGGCGGTGTGGTGGTGGTGGTCCGTGGTAGTGAGGGAGTTGAGAGAGGGGGAGAGAGGGGGGGGGGAGAGAGAGAGAGAGAGAGAGCAAGACGTTAGGGTTTTGGGTTTTGGGGGGGGTGTGTACAATAAAAGGGGGAAAGAATTTGATTTGAAATTTTTTTTTAATGAGAGGGAGGCGGCTGAAGGGGGGTAAGTAGGGTTTGCCTTTTTTTAAAAAATAATAATAATAATGAAATATTAATAATAACAATGGATTTTATAGACAAGAAATCAAAAGGGGAAATTTTGGAGACTTTAAAACTTCCCAAAAAAAAAATGTAAATTTTTTTTTTTATTTAGAAAATTCCACGAGGACTTATTTGGCATTGACTTGGGTCTAAGTGGGTCCAACTGGCTATAATTTTCCAAATCGAATTTCTAGGGTTTTACACACTATCCCACTTAAGAAAGTTTCGTCCCCGAAACTTCACTATACCGCGACGAACTACTAATTACAGCCTGAATTTCTAGGGTTTTACATGCTACCTCACTTGGGAGGTTTCGTCCTCGAAACTGATACGCACTTGATTATGAAAATAGATGGGGGTATTTGTCTCGCATCTCCTGCTTCGGATCCCAAGTGACTTCAGATGTCTCGTGGTTGGCCCAAAGGACCTTCACTAGGGGCACTATCCTTCTATGAAGGTGCTTCTCTCGCCGATCCAGGATTTGTACGGGTTTCTCCTTATACAATAAATCTTCTTGGAGCTGTATGGGGTCGGGTTCGATCACGTGTGAGGGATTTGAAATATATTTCTGCAACTGCGACACATGGAATACATTATACACCCTCTGAAGTTCGGTCGGTAACTCTAGTTGGTAGGCTACCTCTTCGACTCTCCGTGTGATCGGATACGATCCGATATACCTCGAGCTGAGCTTCCCTACCTTTCTAAATCTTGCGATTCCTTTGGTTGGAGAGACCTGGAGAAATACATGATCGCCGACCCAGAACACAAGTGGCCTACGCCTCCGGCCGGCATAGCTTTTCTGGCGGCTCTGGGCGGCTTTCATCCTTTCCTGGATTACCTTTACTTTGTCTGTGGTCGCTTGGATCAATTCCGGTCTGATAGTCAAGGCCTCGTCAATCTCCTGCCAACAGAGCGGAGTCCTACACTTCCTTCCGTACAGTGCTTTGTATAGGGCCATGCCAATGCTCGCGTGGTAGCTATTATTGTACGAGAATTCAATCAATGCCAGTTGTTCGTCCCATGCGCTCTTGAAATCCAAAGCGCAAGCCCACAACATATCTTCCAAGGTTTGGATAGTACGCTCGGTCTGCCCGTCGGTCGCAAGGTGAAAGGCAGTACTAAAGCGTAACACCATTCCGAATGCTTCCTGCAACTTTTGCCAAAATCTAGATTGGAACCAGGTATCCCGATCCGACATTATGGAACTGGGTACCCTGTGCAGCCATACTATCTCCTCAAGGTAGGCTCGAGCTAACTGATCCAAGGTCCAAGTATTTTTCATGGCTATGAAATGCGCCGACTTCATTAGCCTATCCACTATAACCCAGATCAAATTGTGCTTCCGTTGGGTCAATGGCAACCCTATGACAAAATCCATGGACACAGAATCCCATTTCCACTGAGGGACATCCAGCGGTTGTAAAAGTCCTGCTGGTCGTTGGTGCTTGATTTTTACTCACTGGCAAGTCAGGCACCTTGCCACATAATCAGCCACTTCCTGTTTCATGTTACTCCACCAGAACGTTTGCCTTAGGTCCTCATACAATTTATTATCCCCAAGGTGTACCGAATGTGGAGTATTGTGCCCCTCGTCTAGGATCTTCTTCTTAAGTGCCTCTACGGCTGGAACATACACCTGATTATGGAATCGTATGGTACCGTCCTCCTGAACTACGAATCCAGGTGCTTTATCCACTAATATCTCTTCCCTAATCTGTTCGACTTGGGGGTCTATGGTCTGGGCTACTCGAATTTCCTCTATGAGAGTCGGCTGCACCTCTAGGGTGCAGAGTATAGGTTTCGACCTTGGGATAATCACATTAAGCTCCAACTTGCGAAACTCCTCACATACTTTGCTTGGGAGCGCCAGTAAACAGCTCAGTGCTGGATACGGTCAGCGACTTAATGCGTCCACCACTACATTAGCCTTTCCCAGATGGTACTGAAAATGGACGTCATAATCTTTCAGGAATTCCAGCCACCTAGTCTGTCTCAAGTTCAGATCCTTTTGCGAGAAAAGGTACTTCAAGCTCTGGTGGTCGGTGAAGACTTCACAACGTACTCCATACAGGTAATGCCTCCAGATTTTAAGTGCAAACACTACTACTGCTAACTCCAGGTCATGAGTCGGGTAGTTTCGCTCATGTGTCTTCAGTTGTCGGGAGGTATAAGCTATGACGCGGCCTTCTTGCATCAGTACACACCCTAAACCACTCCTAGAGGCATCACTGTACACGGTAAAGTCCTTGTCAGCAGTTGGTAAGCCTAGTATTGGGGCACTCATCAGTCTTTTTTTGAGCTCCTGGAATGCTTCCTCATATTGCCCCGTCCAATCATACCTAGTGGTCTTCTTAGTTAGGTTCGTAAGCGGAGTGGCAATTTTTGAGAAATTTTGTACAAACCGGCGATAGTAACCCGCCAAACCCAAGAAACTCCTCACCTCTATCAGGTTTTTAGGTCTGGGCCAGTTCGACACAGCCTCAATCTTTGGGAGATCCACCGACACCCCCTCATTAGATACTATGTGTCCCAGGAATGCTACTTTTCTCAACCAAAACTCACCTTTCAAGAACTTAGCATATAACTCATTTTTCCTCAAAGCTTCTAGGGCTGTTCGTAAGTGGTGGGCATGGTCCTCTGAGGTTCTCGAGTAAATGAGGATATCGTCTATGAACACCACCACAAACTGATCCAAGTAAGGTTTAAAGACCCGGTTCATAAGATCCATGAAGGCTGCCGGGGCATCGGTGAGGCCAAAGGGCATCACCACAAACTCGTAGTGTCCATATCGGGTACGAAAAGCAGTCTTGGGAATATCCTCATCCTTAATTCGGTGTCGGTGGTACCCCAAACGGAGATCAATTTTGGAAAAAGTTCCCGCACCCCGTAACTGGTCGAATAATTCGTCTATTCTAGGCAGGGGGTAACGGTTCTTGACCGTTATCTTATTTAGCTCCTGGTAGTCTATGCATAATCTTAGGGTTCCATCCTTCTTCTTCACGAATAAGGCCGGGGCTCCCCACGGAGATGTGCTAGGTCGGATATATCCTTTCTCTAAGAGTTACTCCAACTGGGTCTTCAATTCTTTAAGTTCCGCTGGTGCCATATGGCAGGGTTAGAAATGGGGGTGGCTCCCGGGGTGAGGTCAATACAGAACTCCACCTCCCTAAGAGGTGGCATGCTGGGAATTTCATCGGGAAACACATCCGGAAATTCCTTCACTACAGAGATGTCCTCTAGGGAGGGCTTGGCATCCTCAGTGTTTACCACATGACACAGAAATCCCTCACATCCTTTACCTAACAACTTGCGAGCTTTCATTGCTGAGACCAATTTCACTCCCACTCTGGGACTCTGACCACTATGCACTATCCTCTCCCCCTTGGGCCCCTTCAGAGAAATTTTTCGTTTCGAGCAGTCTATCTAAGCCTGATACTTAGCTAACCAGTCCATCCCCAAAATAATCCCAAAATCAGTTAAGTCAAACTTATATAGGTCTGCCAGGAATTCACATTCATACATTCTAAGAGGGCAACCCTCGTATAGCTCCTCACACGACACAGTCTTCCCATTCGGGAGAGTCACAGATAGTAATAAAGGTTTACAAGTGGAGGTGAGTCCTAACATCGCAACCAGCCTAGCAGAAATAAACGAGTGCGTGGTGCCCGAATCAAAGAACACATCTATTAGTTGAGTTAGGAGAGAGAAAGTACCCGTCACAACATTAGGAGCATCCTCCGCTTCCTCCTTTTGCATCACATAGACTCTGCCCCCATTGTTCCGAGGCGGTTGATAGGGTGGTCGGACCTGGGTTTGCTAAGGTGCCCGATTTTGTTGGTTGGGGTTTGCCACCTGTCCTCCCCTATTCTGATATGGCTGCTGAAGTCTTTGCCCTTGCCCTTGACTTTGACCCTGCCCTTACACAGTAGGAGGTGGAGGGAGTGGGCAGTCTCGAACCTGGTGTTGGTGGCTTCCACAACGGAAGCATCTCTTCACTGTCGGACACTCCCTGGCAAAATGTCCTGGTTTCCCGCAAGCGTTGCAGGTCACCTTGGGCCGTGTATTGGGATACTGGCCACCTCGATTGAAGTTGCCAGAGTACTGGCCCCCAGCGGGTCGACGGTTCTGCTCTTGTGACTGAAAGTTCCCCCGATTATCCTGGTTATCCCCCTTCCTTTTGGCTCCCCGCTGCTCATTGAAATAATTGCTCCGCTCCTTCATCGCTCTCTCTACGTTGACCGCCGTATCATATAGATCAACGTAGGAGGCATACTGACGGACGGACATCCTCTCCTTGATTGTGGGGTTCAGCCCGGCCTCGAACCGGTTCATCTTCAGCCTTTCATCAGCTACGAAGGCTGGAGCGAATCGTGAAAGCTCCATAAATTTCGAGGCATACTCGAGTACGCTCATGTTCCCCTACTGCAGTTGCATAAACTCATTCTCCTTAGCCTTCTGGAGGGAGGTAGGGTAGAAATGGTCTTTGATCATCTCCTTAAAGTTACCCCACCCGAACCTAGGTTCATGTTGTCTTTCCCGTACTATAGCCCACCAAAGGTCAGCTTTGTCCTTTAGGTAGAATACCGCAAATCCTACCTTCCACTCCTCAGGGCACTGGAGTGCATCGAACAACTTCTCCATCCCCCTAATCTAGTCTTCGAAGGTTTTAGGGTTGAGGGTGCCATCGTAAACAGGTGGGTGATGACTTGCAAACCGCTTGAACATATAAGAGTTATCCTCGTCCGCCCTCTTCTCCTTTACCTCCATTAATCTTTGGATTTGCTCATTCTGGAGCCTCAGTTGCTCCCCTTGCTTCTGCAGCATCTCCAACAGCAACAAGTTAGTGAGTTCGGCTCCCGTGGGTGGGTTTGTTTCATCGATCTAGCTACGAGACCCATTCCCATTCTGAGGACGTAGAGCCTCCAATCATTCCCTTAGGGCCGCTATAGGGATGTCCTGGTTTGTAGGGACCCTCGTCTCAGGGTGGGGTCCAGTTCAGGACTCGCTGTTGTGGTCGTTGCTTCCCGCCATTCTGGTTAGGGAAAATAATTCGAGTTTAGTTCATCTTCTAATAGTTCACAACCTAAGTTCTACCGAATTTCTAACATACAGTACATGCCAGTGCATCATGCCAGATGGACAGGAGTTCGATTTCAACATATTACCAAGTTCAGGTGGTACAACCACCACGTTACATATTTAACTAAGTCACATCAGACAGGCATCGCATTCATATGATTCGTGATTATCACTATGATCAGTCTTTTGCATAGCATTTCGATAACATAAGAGTTCCATACTAACACTTTTCAACAAGGAATATTCATATTCAGCTATCCTAGGGAGATTTTATTGCATAGCATTTTAATAACGTAAGAGTTCTGCACTAACACTTTTCATTACATCACAGCGTATACTTTAGTAGCCCCAGAGGCTCAATAAGGAATAGAGAAACAACGACCAAAACTGTCCTAGCAAGGAAAAGAAAGTTCCAACTTTCTAACTACTTCCAGCTCCTACTAATCAGGGACGTCTAGGGGGTAGGTACCCCTACACATCCGGCCACATCTACCCCGCTTCCAGCGGTTCATCCCGATCTCGCACTCGGCCCTATACCACAGGGAATCTATCTCTTCCTCTAAGTCTTCTGGTCCTCGAACTTGCTCATCCTGAATAGTGTGATCCTCCCTTTCTCTTTCCCAATCCTCCATACGGTCCTCACTTCCCATCAGCTGCCCCTCACTTACCTCAAAGTCATCATCGGGGCCTTCCTCTCCCACTGGGCTTCCCTCTTTGGGGTCCTCCTCGGGGTCTTCCTCTGGGTCTTCCTCCTCCCTGGTTTCTCCTCCTTTAGTACTCCCTCCATGGTCTTCTCCCTCCTTCGAACTCACCTCCATAGGAACACTCTTCACTTCTCCATAATCTCCCTCATCATCTGTTAACTCCTCAGCTTAGGGTGGTGCATCCTCCTCACTAGCTGTTGGTAGATAGTCCAGGTCATGGGATCCCTCCATCCTCAAGTAGTCTAATAGGTCCTCCGTATCCATCCCTACTGGTTCCCAGTCACACCAACAATAGCTTCCCCATGGGCAGGGATCACGGGCCCGGGGAAGCAACTCATCCACTCGATAACGCCACTCCAGGTCTCCTTTCAAGGTTAGCAACACAAACACTACCCGGTTATACTCAATCTCCAGACAGCTATTGGGCCTACTGTTAAGCCTGTCGAGAGCTACAAATTTAACCACTACCTCGCTTATTAAATACTTTTTATAGCATAGGGAAGTAGGGATCGATCCACGAGGAAAGATTGTTGTAAAAGGCTAGCTTAATCCTAAATGATTTTACTAATTCAATTTATTAAATCTAATCTTAATAATTCTAAAATAATTAAAATCTAATGAATAAAAATCTGTAAAAACTCCCAATGATGTTCCTAAATATTTTGGATTATATTCTGGAAAGAAAACAGTAAAAAGCTTTCCTAAACAATCTAGAAAAATAAAATCAGAATAGTAACTGAAATTCTAATTAAAAATCAAAACAGCAAATAATAAATAGAAAATAAATATTAAAAATGTCAAACAGTAACCTAAAATATTATTCTTCAGGTATATAAGCTTGTAACTCCTCAATTGTCCAAATAATTCCAGAAAAATCAAATCAGAAAATTACCACAGAATATCAATCTAGAATATTAAATCAGAAATTAGAAATAAAATAATCTGCATCAAATATAAATACGAAAATAATCACGAAAATTACCCTAATTCTAGGACACAATTTTCTGGACTTAACAACACCTAATAATCGTGAATTAAAATTAAAAATCGAAATTTTCAGAATTAATAACCTAAAAACCTGCACATATCAATTTCACAAAATAATTCTGAAAAATTATCAAATAACTTCCAAAAATTACGAAATTAAATATGGGCAGACTAGGACACTAAATAGACTCTGGAACTGATAAAAATTGAAAAAGAACAAAAATAACTATTTTTAGTCTAATTTCTAACAAACCAGTAATTAAATACTAGAATTGAATATAAATCAATCTAAAATTATAACTACTCCAAAAATCAAAATCTAAACTATTTAAAATTACCTAGACACTCCTAAAAGATTATACTTTTGGGGGGGGTTTGATTGAAATTATATTGAAGCTAATAAAAATAGAACAAAAATTAACAAACTAATCAAATTAACTCTAAGCAACAAATAATGATCAAAAGTTGTCAAATTTATGAAGAATACTTAGTATAATCTCAATCCACCATGCAAATTAATATTTATCATTAACACACAAGTTAATTTCATTCATGAGTTAAACTGTAGAAGACATCCACCAGCGGTTCTTCCCCGTTTTTCCTTAGATTTTAGTTTAATTAGGTCCAGCCCTAATATAAACCCTACTAGTTTTGATAACCCTCACACCAGTGCAAGAATTTAATCAAACTAGAGTATTAAGAATTAGAAAAACATCATTTAACACTTTGTAACCAATTTACCAGCAAATCGATTTAACAAAGATCTAAAGCGATTACCTAATTAAAAGAGATGGGTTTGAGCCATCCATCATTAATTAGGGTGATACCTAAGCATAAAATACTATAACTTTTACGTATTATAATCTTCTAAACTATCAATCGAAATTGTATTAAACTAACTAGCATGCATTCTAATTAATTTAACACGAATATCATAAACGATAAATGCTAATCGCTATAGAATCATGAATATGAATCAACTAGGCAATAAAGCATAAGACTTGTTTCAAAATAATAAATTTAGCATGGCTTCAAGAAGATTATACTAAGCAAAAAGGAATTACTCACTCATATTAAAAATAAAATCAGAAATAACCAAATGGTTCATGTTTAATAATTAACTAAAAAAAAAAAATCAAAATAAAAAAAATTAAAAAAAAATAGGTAAGGCGTGATAGGGTGATTGATGATGAGTATGGTGAGGAAGGAGATGTGTTGATGGCGTGATGAATGATGGATGACGATGGTGATCGTGAGATGTCAAGGAGGAAGGCGTGATGTTGGGATGGCAGCCGTGAGGTGTGTAGGTGCTTTGTTTTGATAGAGATGCTATTGAAAGAAGGATGATGGTGAAGTATGTAGATGAGATATGTCATGATCCTTATGGTGATGGTAATGGTGATATATATAAGAAGGAAAGGAGGGGTGTGATTAGGGTTAGTAATTAGGGTTTCTTCTTCCTTTCTTCCTTAGACTTCTTCTCCTTAAGACTTCTAGTTCTTCTTCAACTCTTGAAACCCTAACCAAATTAAATAATTATGGAAATAATATTTTTCATAATTATTATTTTTGACTGTTTTTATAGCTAAGCGTGTAAAACCCGAGTTTCGACGTCCTCTCTTCTCCTCTTTATTAAATTAATACTAACCCTGAAAAATATATAAAATAAAGTAAATTAGACGAAATAATATATATAATATAATCAAAATAATTATTAAAACAATGCATGATTTTTGGCTTAACAAATTCCCCACACTTAGACTTTGGACGTCCTCGTGCAAAGAAATCTTAGACTCGACCTAAAAACTTGCCCTCTTTCTTTCTTATAAAGTCATGCATAACTATGATATTCATACTAGGCCTTGGCTTGCTTTAAAAACAGCTTATTGAAAATTAATTAGTTTTTCCTCCTATAAGTGAATAACTACTAGACATCTAACTACCATCAGAGAGTTTATTCATCAACCTCACAACATTGTCTTAATGAAATAACAAGATCAATAATTATCCATCTCTTTTAAATATGCATAAACCGATCAAGAGGTCTAAAAAAATTTAAGATAGAATAATTTAGGCATAGTATGGCTATAGAGACAATTGAATTAGATAGAATAACTCATTGAATTGATTCTAAACTTGCCTTGTACTTATTTCTCTTTCATTTTTTTTTTTCAAACTCACTTGCGCACATATTCGAGGCCCATATAGGGTCTTAGAAATTAAACACTCCCTGTCTCACACTCACCCGAATAGAGGTGCTGGAGCAAAAATATTTTATTTATTTTATTTTACTCACTAGTATGGGAAGCAAGCTTTCCAGTGGCAATATTGCCTCAAAGGGTGGCACCCAGTAGTGCATGCCTCAAAGGAGTACTTGTCATTCCCGACTTTGACTCTTTTTTTTTCTTTGTTTTTTGTAAGAAAAATAGACAAGTAAAATCACAGTTTTAATGAATTATTCAACTAATTCAATAGTTTAGGAAATGGGCTAGGTCATTTTATTACCTCTGAACGGTTATATAACATGATAAAATAAGATGGATAATCATGATGAGTTACTCATTAAAGAGATATATGAGGATCAACTCAAACTTCTCGAAAGATAACTAGCATGCTTAGAAGTCTTCACTCATAGAAGAATAAACTACAAAATAGCTAATAAAACAAAAAAAAATTTTAAACAAGCAAGCCTAGCATAAACTCATATCATGCATTATTTATAAGAAAATTTTTTTTTTCAGAATAAATACTGTAGGAATTAAATGCAGGATGCACCCCCCCACACTTAATTCATGCATTGTCCCTAATGCATGCAAAAAAATAGAAATAATGAAAATAAAAGCAAAATTAAATGGATATTTCCCTAAAAACGTTGGATTGCCTCCCAACCAGCGCCTTTGTTTATAGTCGTTGGCTCGACTTCATGAAACTCTTGGATCCTCTAGTTGGATCTCTTCCAATAATTCAGCATTAATCTGGTAAGGCACTTTTTGAAACTCAGCATGATCAAGACTCTTAGTAAGCATAGTCAAAAATTCATCTTCGTTGGACAAGTCATAAATATTTTGGGGCAACTTATCAATAACATCAAGTGCACATACGTGATTCACATCAGCAAGGAATTTCATGGCATCAAAAATATTAAATTTAATCATTTCACCATCAAATTTCATGGTTAATGTTCCTTCATGCACATCAATTTTAGTTCTAGCTGTCTTCAAAAATGGTCTGCCAAGCAAGATGGTAATATCATGACATGCTTCACCCATGTTCATTACATAAAAGTCAGCAGAAAACACTAGCTCATTCACTTGAACCAAAACATCCTCTAACACTCCATCAGGATAAGTGTTGCTCCTATCAGCTAATTGAATTACTATGCCAGTTTTCTTTAATTCGCTTAGGTTCATTTTGTCATAAACAGATTTAGGCATAACATTAATAGAAGCACCTAAATCAAGCATAGCTTTATCAAAGCAAAGGTTTCCTATTTTGCAAGGTACAGAAAACACACCAGGGTATCGACACTTAGGGGGAAATTTTCTTTGAAACACAGCAGATACATTTTCCCCCGCACTTATCTTCCCATTACCAATGAGCTTCCTCTTGGTAGTGCATAATTCTTTCAAGAACTTAACATAACGAGGCATCTGTTAATAGTATCAAGGAGAGGTATATTGATTTCTACCTTCTTTAATGTCTCTAAAATCTCTTGGTTAGCCTCATTCACCTTAGAAGTAGGGTTTCGAAATCTACTAGGAAAGGGTGGAATTGGCTTATAAGGTTCTCTTTTCTTCTCTCCTATTTCCTTAGTAGTTTGATTAGAATTAGTGTCTAACTCTGGTTCAGCCCCTTTAATCTCTAACTCAGGTTCTAATTCTCTACTCTTCCTAGGTTCTTTTAACTCTTTCCCACTCCTCATTGTTATGGCACTAACATTTTCTTTAGGGTTAGGGTAAGGCTGAGATGGTAACTTATTTTGCATTTGAGCCTGCAAGTTGCTAACTATAATATCAGTTGCCGTCTATCTTTCTTGAACTTGCTTAAGAGTTGTCTCCAAAATCTGGAACCTATCATCCATTTTCTTAAGGACTTGTTCAAGTAGGAAGTTGGTCCTATCTTGGTTAGAAGGTTGGTGAGAGGGTTGGTCAAAACCAGGTAGATTAGGCTTAAGGCTATACCTAAGGTTAGGGTGGTCTCTCTATCCTTCATTATAAGTATTCGAATAGGGATCATACCTCCTTTGATCTTGGTTAGAGTAAAGAGCATTAATATTACCTTCTTTTAAAGTTGGACATGTATCAGTGTAATGCCCCTCTAGGCAACAAATACCACATATTACTGATTTTTGAATACCCCCAGTAATAATCTTATTTAATATAGCAGTAATGTGAGATAACTGATTCTCTAGAGATGAACTAGAACCTATCTCATTTACCCTTTTAACTTGCGAGTCCCTAACACCAAACTGCTGAGTGTTTTGGGCCATTAAATTAAATAGATTTCTAGCATCAGCTGGGGTTTTATTAACCAAAGCCCCCCCACTAGCAGCATCAACCATGTTACGGTCTATAGGAAGTAAGCCCTCATAAAAATATTGAATCAATAGTTGTTCAGTTATTTGATGTTGGGGACAACTAGCACATAACTTATTAAATCTTTCCCAATACTCACAAAAAGTTTCCCTATTCATTTGTTTGATTCCACATATTTCTTTCCTAATAGATCCAATACGGGATGCAGAAAAAAACTTTTCTAGAAACAATTTATGCAATGCAGTCCATGTAGAAAAAGATCCAGCAGGCATATAATATAACTAGTCCTTAGCATTACCAAGCAAAGAAAAGGGAAAAGCCCTTAGTCTAATTTGGTCCTCAGGAATTCCTTCAGGTACCATAGCAGAGCAGGTAATAAGGAATTCACTAATGTGTCTATAGGGGTCCTCTCCAGCCAATCCATGAAACTTAGGTAATAAATTAATAAATCCTGAATTTAATTTCAAAGGCTTATCTAAAACAGTATAAGTAATAGACATTGGTTGGGTTTCTAAGTTAGGAGCAGCAAGTTCTCGAAGAGTAGACATGCTTACCTCTTTAACCCTAAAACTTACTGGGTCAGGCTGACTCTCTTTGTTTTCAGCTTTCAATGCTTATTCTTTGTTCTCTCCAATTTCCTTACCACTCCTTAATTTCATACACTCCTTGAAATCTAAAAAGAATAAAATCAAAAAAAACTAGAGTTATAATAAAACAAATAAAAGTGGCAAAATTAAATAGAAGTAAACTAGCAATTTAATTTTCTTTCCCCGGCAACAGCGCCAAAATTTGTTAAGCTTGTCGAGAGTTACAAATTTAACCACTACTTAAGTTATTAAATACTTTTTATAACATAGAGAAGTAGGGATCGATCCACGAGGAAAGATTGTTGTAAAAGGGCTAGCTTAATCCTAAATTATTTTACTAATCCAATTTATTAAATCTAATCTTAATAATTCTAAAATAATTAAAATCTAATGAATAAAAATCTGGAAAAAAAACTCCCAATGATGCTCCTAAATATTTTGGATTATATTCTGGAAAGAAAACAGTAAAAAGCTTTCCTAAACAATCTAGAAAAATAAAATCAGAATAGTAACTGAAATTCTAATTAAAAATCAAAACAGCAAATAATAAATAGAAAATAAATATTAAAAATGTCAAACAGTAACCTAAAATATTATTCTTCAGGTATATAAGCTTGTAACTCCTCAATTGTATCCAAATAATTCCAGAAAAATCAAATCAGAAAATTACCACAGAATATCAATGCAGAATATTAAATCTAAAATTAGAAATAAAATAATCTGCATAAATATAAATACGAAAATAATCAAGACAATTACCCTAATTCTAGGACACAATTTTCTGGACTTAACAACACCTAATAATCGTGAATTAAAATTAAAAATTGAAATTTTCAGAATTAATAACCTAAAAACCTGCACTTATCAATTTCTCAAAATAATTCTGAAAAATTATCAAATAACTTCCAAAAATTACGAAATTAAATATGGGCAGACTAGGACACTAATAAACCCTAGGAACTGATAAAAATTGAAAAAGAACAAAAATAACTATTTTTAGTCTAATTTCTAACAAACCAGTAATTAAATACTAGAATTGAATATAAATCAATCTAAAATTATAACTACTCCAAAAATCAAAATCTAAACTATTTAAAATTACCTAGAACACTCCTAAAAGATTATACTTTTGGGGGGGGGGTTTTGATTGAAATTATATTGAAGCTAATAAAAATAGAACAAACTAATCAAATTAACTCTAAGCAACAAATAATGATCAAAAGTTGTCAAATTTATGAAGGATACTTAGTATAATCTTAATCCACCATGCAAATTAATATTTATCATTAACACACAAGTTAATTTCATTCATGAGTTAAACTGTAGAAGACATCTACCAGCGGTTCTTCCCCATTTTTCCTTAGATTCTAGTTTAATTAGGTCCAGCCCTAATATAAACCCTACTAGTTTTGATAACCCTCACACCAGCACAAGAATTTAATCAAACTAGAGCATTAAGAATTAGAAAAACATCATTTAACACTTTGTAACCAATTTACCAGTAAATCGATTTAACAAAGATCTAAAGCGATTACCTAATTAAAAGCGATGGGTTTGAGCCATCCATGATTAATTAGGGTGATACCTAAGCATAAAAGACTATAACTTTTACGTATTATAATCTTCTAAACTATCAATCGAAATTGTATTAAACTAACTAGCATGCATTCTAATTAATTTAACACGAATATCATAAACGATAAATGCTAATCGCTATAGAATCATGAATATAAATCAACTAGACAATAAAGCATGAAACTTGTTTCAAAATAATTAATTTAGTATGGTTTCAAATAGATTATACTAAGCAAAAAAAATTACTCACTCATATTAAAAATAAAATCACAAATAACCAAAGGGTTCATGTTTAATAATTAACTAAACAAAAAAAAAAAAAAAAATAAAAAAAGTAAAAAAAAGGTAAAGGAGATAGGGTGATTGATGATGAGTGTGCCGTGGCTTGAATGTGTTGAGGCGCGGATGAATGATGGATGATGATGGTGATCGATGATGAAGACTGAGGGTGGCGTGATGTTGGGATGACAGCCGTGAGGTGTGTAGGATGGTGGGATGTTGATGATGGTATATGAGGATGATATATAAGGAAAAGGGCTATCGTGTATATTATGTTGCCATCCTATTGTATATTGATGGGAGCTGATATATAATGGAAAGGAAAGGAGGGGTGGGATAGCTAAGGTTTTTTTTCTTTCCTTTCTTCCTTAGACTTCTTCTCCCTCAAGACTTCTAATTTTCCTCCAACTCTTGAAACTCTAGCCTAATTAAATAATTGTGGAAATAATATTTTCCATAAATTATTATTTTTGGACCGTCTTTATAGCCAAGCGTGTAAAACCCGAACTTCGACGTCTTCTCTTCCCTTTTTATTTTATTAATGCCTAACCTGAAAAATATATAAAATAAAGTAAATTAGACGTAATAATATATATAATATAATCAAAATAATTATTAAAACCATGCATGATTTTTGACTTAACACCTACCCCCCACGTATCGGGTTAACACCCACCTCACATGACGTATATGGTCCCATACCCCTTGACCAGGCCTCTTGGTTAACTGCTCGTGTAAACATTGCCTTCCGACACAACCACAATGTTGGGTACCCTCCATTCCTAAACAAGAAAATGCTTCAATAAGAGACGTATTCAAGTAACACCACATATTCAAACAATAATGGATGCATGCAGCCCTTGCCCCGATGCTACACTCACCCTCCGCAAAAATCCTTAAGTCTAAAATTTTATTGCTCTACTTCCTTAAAATCTTTTAGAAAAGCCTTCAGGTCAGTAAACCTAGGCTCTGATAGCACTTTGTAACACCCCCAAATCTCTAATTCATTATTAAACACCATTATTAACGAAAAATGCAGTGGAAACCTAAACGGGGTGTTACTGTCGTGTTTCCTTCTTAGAAACACCAGGCTAGATATCAAGTCTGACAATTAATACCAAATCTTTGCAAAAAAATTCAACCTTACAGCATTCAAAACTCTAACATTACAAATTAAATCAACTATTGTCTATTACAACTTCTATCATTCATTTCATTCATATTCCGCATTCAAATCTCGCCCTACTTTCGAGTCCCCAGCCCTAAGCATAGCTGGATCACCTGAAAACAAAATATTTTATAACAGTGAGATAAACTCAGTAACAAGCACCCCTAACAGTCAAACACGCACACAAATTCATTTTGGAAACATTTTAAGGGGGGGTCAGCAATTTATCTTTCAAGCACATAAGCCGTTATCACACTTCCTTTCTTATCTTTTCAAAATCACTCTTCCATAGTTCCGTTCAATATGCATCAGTTTCAATTCGATTGTGGGGGAACGACTCCAGTGGGTCTCATGGCCTGCACTCGTCACAGCGCAGCTGCTTAACTCATTCCTGGCCTACCGCTACCCAAGCGGTTACTGCTAAACTGTTCCTGGCCTACCACCAACATAGGTGGTTACCGATAACCTGGCCCACGTCTCAGAGGCATGGTGAGAAATTGGGACAAGAGAAAGTTAGAATGAGTGACTTGGAGAAGAGGATGAGGTCATAGCAATCTCAGCAATGGCGGTGAGGGCATGAGGAGGCATGAGAGATGGAAGGGTGAAGAAGGAGAGCCGTTGGGTTGACAAAGGAGGGGCATAAGATACATACATGCAGCAAGGGCATTGGTGAGTCTAAAAGGCATCACTTTATACTTATAAGGACCATATGTAATCCTAAAGAGTAGTTTAGAAATGTCTTCTGGCATAATCCTAAGCTGATGATAACCAAACCTCACATCGATCTTCGAAAACAACCCAGCTCCTTCCAATTGATCAAATCTATCATCTATTTGGGGTAAAGGATACTTGTTGTTGATGATAATCTTGTTTAGCTCCCTATATAGTCTATACACGACTTTAAGGTTCCATCCTTTTTCTTCATTTAAAAAAAAAAAAAAAACTGGAGTTCCCCTAGGTGATACACTGGGCCTAATAATGCCGCTGGCTTCTTAATTCTTTGAACTCTATTAGGGTCATCCTATAGGGAGCTTTTGAAATATGTTGTGCACTAAGAATCAACTCAATCTCGAAAAGCAATCTCTCTTTAAGGGGATAACCCAAGTAACTCCTCAGAAAGGACATCAGGAAATTCGCAAACTAAAGGAAAATCTTCTATTTCTATCTCCTCTTCCTTAACTTCATAAGCATAACATAAATATCCGCCGCACCTTTGCCTTAACGACTTACTTGCCTTCATAAATAAAATTATGGAATGCTCTTTCTGAAGTCTTTCATCATAGAAACATACTTCTCGATCCTATGGGTCCTGTAGAGTGACTTTAAGGTCCTTATAATCTATGTTTGCCCCATGTGCAGTCAACCAATCCATTCTCAAGATTGCATCAAATTTCGACATATCAAATTAGATCAAATTCATAAGGAACTCATGCTCAGCAATCACAATAGGAAGTTGTCTATGACAAACAAGACATTCTATTGTTTGCCCATTTGGCAGACTAATTCTATAGTTTGCCCACTCTTCATCTTTTTCCAAATTCAATTGCAACATAGCTCAGGCAGATATAACAGCACCCAAATCATACAAAACACAAAATGATTTTGATTTTAAGAAGAGGGTTCCAGTGAAAACTGTTATAAAACCCCCAAAAAAGATTATTTTATTTATTTGGATTATATATTTTTTTATTTATAATTATTATTAATTTGGCCGACCTAGAATGCTTTAGCTTATAGTGGTTTAATTTCTAGAAAAATTAGCATATTAATCTGGAGGTTTGTCCAAATTGTCCAAGTCAAAGGAGTATTAATCTCTTAACTCTCTATTCTCAAAGACAAAAAAAGAAAAGAAAATAAAAACAAAAAAAAAAGGCAAGGAAGGGAGAAAACCCCTAAGATTTAAACCCTCTTTTCCCCCTCTCTTCCCCTCCCCCCTCTCTCTTCCTCACCGTAGGGCCCTGGTATCTCTCTCTCCCCCTCCCTCCCTATCCCGCCACCAGTGCCCCGCCCTACCATTGCCCCATTGGCCGCCTCCCTCCTACTCTTCCACTTTTATTGGTAAGTCATGAAACTTCATGCAAGCCCTAGCAAAGTATGTTCGTGTTTTAATTGAAATTCTTTATAAAAACCTCCATATTTTGAGCATTGAATTTGATTTCTTATATGCTATTCTCTGTGGGATAACACAACCTAAAGTCCTCTCTTTCTCTCTGCGATTCATTTTGAGGTAAAAGACTCATGCTTTTTCTATAGCTTAGTTGGTTTTGACAAGTAGGAATAGTAGCGTTTTGGGTGAAGACACCTTATGCATGATAAGGAAGGGTTCAAGGTTGGATGGAATAAAAACAAATCTAAAGATCATGGTACAAACACCATTCTTTACACTCAAGGCTTAGTCTGACTTTATGAATTTACTGGTAATTATCAAACACTCTAAAAATTATGTAAAAAATTAAGAATATTAGATCTATGTGGCCTCTAACTAGGAAATTTTAATCTTTGTAAATCAGAGCTAAAACGACCAAGTTATGGTCGTTGAATGGAAACTACGCAACCTAGATAGTTGTTGGGACAGTTTACGATTTTGGTTAATTTCAGATCAGTGAGACACAGAATGTGCTAATGGCCATAAAAGAAATGGTGTATTTTGAAAATTGACCTTTCTAGAATGGGCTAGATCTTAAAAATCCAACGTTGGGAGTGAATGTTATGGGCACTGGAAGTTGGACATGTAATCTAGTTGTAATCTGGAAATGTACAACAAGGGCAAGCATGTTGAAAAATAATCTAAAAGTGCCCTAAAAATATAACGGAAGGCCTAAATTGATAGTTGGATAAAAATGGAGGCCTAGAGAATTTATTGGGGTATATTTTAACGTACAGGAAGTCGATTAAGGAATTATTACTAACATAAACTATTTTAAAAAATTATAGAGGCCCAACTAGCATTCCGAGCTCAAGCTTAGGCGATGTGTTCTAACAGCTAACGATCATGTCCTAACTTCCCCAAATATCCCTTGAAAATGTGTCCTATGAGTAAACTTTGAAAACGTATTTGAATTGATGCTTGGGGGACTTTACTTGGATTAGTGAGTGATAGAACTTCTGGGTTTTATTGACGCTGCTGTGAAGGTTGGAATTTACATCTTTTATTTTTGGTTGTGAAAGTACATATGACGTGTTTTTGGACCATGATAGGCTGGGTTGGGATATGTCCTAATTAAATATCGAACCTACTGTAAGGGTAAGTACTAAAGAAATGATTAGGCGAGACTAAGGAGTTTAGTCCTACTGATCTGAAGGTCATTAGCCTTCCCCGAGTAAAATGCATACATGGTTAGCGAACGGGTCTATCGGTGACCAGACTCCCAGTCACCAAGGGGTCACCAAGGACTTCTTCTCAGCTGACGCTGCTACCAAACTCGAGCTGGTGCGGGAACTGGCCAAGTCATGGGACTTGGCCATCTCAGGGACTTTCAAGCCCCTCAAGATCACCGAGGATGAGGTGGCGGTTGCTGAGGTTAGTGGGACATGCCCTTTCCTCCCTTCGTCCTTACTGTTGGTTTTCGTGTTTTTATCCTTTAGTAATGTTGTGTAAATCGCTTTGCAAGCTCTCGCTCGGTGGATAAAGGCCATGTCTGAGCGTCGTCGATTAAAGGAGGCCATGGCCAGGTCCAAGCGCCACCGGGAAAAGCTGAGGGAGGAGAAGGACACATGGGAGGCCCAGAAAAAAGACCTGCAGGGCAGGCTAAATGAGGCGCTCTCTCAAGCCGAGGCTGCATTTGCGAACGCTGAGGCCAAGGCTACCGCTGGGGTCGAGAAGGGGGCCAAGGCCGAGGAGTTAGGCTATCATCGGGGCTGAAAGGAGGGCATGAAGTTCCTCCGCAAGGTACTGGTGACACTGGCCCCCGACTTTCAGGAGGACAGTTATTTTGAGGCCTACCTTCGCTATATGGAGGAGCACCAGGGGGCTGAGGCCGAAGGCCGGGATCCTGAGGAGGTGGAGTTCATCCCACCTTTCTGCGAGGGGGACGAGGGTGAGGGAACTACACCTCTGGATTTCAAGGCAGGGACCCCAGACGACGGGGGGAAGCCTAACATTGTACTCCTTTATTTTTCTTTTGTTGTGCTCTGCCTAGTTAGCCTGCAGATTTCTCATTGGTGCTTGTACCCTTCTATTTTATTAATGAAAGATACTTTTTGGCGATAGTGTTTCTTTCCTCTGTCCTCTGTTTATTGCACTTGTTGTTTCACTTTACTTTTATCTCCTTTTGTCTGTGCTCAATGGGGTAGTAGCCCCCAAGCGAAACAAGAAGGGACATAACGGTTAGAAGGGTCGGTTGGATGAGGCCGTACTCAAGGACCCTTAGCCCCTATAGAGGCTAAGAGTATAGCGACCGGCCGTATGGCCGTGCTTAGGAATCCTTAGCCCCTACTGGGGCTAAGAATGTAACAACCGACCGTAAGGCCATGTTGTAGGACCCTTAGCCCCTATTGGGACTAAGAGTATTGCGACCGGCCGTGAGGCCATACTGTTGGACCCTTAGCTCCCATTGGGGCAAAGCGTATAACGACCGGCCGTAAGGCCGTACTCATGGATCCTTAGCCCTTATTAGGGTCAAGAATGTAGTGACCGATCGTAAGGCCATGCTTTAGGACCCTCAGCCCCCATTGGGGCTAAGAGTATTGCGACCGGCCCTAAGACCGTGCTTTAGGTCCCTTAGCCCCCACTGGGGCTAAGGGTTTTGCGACCGGCCGTAAGGCCGTGCTCAAGGATACTTAGCCCTTAAGCGACCTACCGTAAAGCCGTGCGTTAAGGACCCTTAGCCCCCATTTGGGCTAAGAGTATTACGACCGGCCGTAAGGCCGTGCATTGGACCCTTAGCCCTCATTGGGGCTAAGAGTATTGTGACCGGCCGTAAGGCCATGCTCAAGGATTTTTAGCCCCTACTGGGGCTAAGAATGTAGCAACCAACCGTAAGGCTGTGCTTTCAGGACCCTTAGCCCCTATTGGGGCTAAGAGTATTACGACCGGCCATAAGGTCGTGCTTATGGGAATGGAAAACAGCATATAGGCGCAAAACTGGCCTCTGTGGGCTCTGTTTTTATTTCTTATAATCAAAGAATACATAACTATTTGAGGTAAGCCAAAGCATAAACCTAGGAGTAGTACTTTCTCAGGTTACTGCTATGCCAAGTGCGTGAGATCGGGGAGTCGCTAGTAGTCTCTAGGCAGTGTGTTCCCAGTCGGACTTGGGATGCAACTTTGTATGGGCCTTCCCAATTGGTGGTGAGTTTGCCATGTTCCCCGGCGCATGCTACGGCTTCTATATGATGAAGAACAAGATCGCCCACCTGAATGGGCTGTAATCTTACCACGCGGTCATGAAGGTGTGCGATGTGGAGTTTGTATAGGGCTTCTCGAGGAAGAGCGTCCCCGCGGATAGAGGGGAAGAGGTCCAGGGCCTCTCGAGGTGCCGTGTTGTTCAGCTCTTCTTGAAAAGTTATCAGATGATGGGTATGAAGCGTGACTTCAATGGGTAGGACAGCTTCGGACCTATAGGCCAGCATGATGGGAGTCTCGCCGGTGGCGGTTTTCTCAGTGGTTCGGAGGGACTATAAGACCCTGTGCAGTTCGTCCCCCCATTTTCCTTTAACGTCGTCAAGTTTCTTCTGTAGGCCATAGAGAATAGACTTATTGGCCGCCTCAACTTGACCATTGATCTGCGGGTGGGCGACGGTGGTGAATCGGGCCTGGTACCCCAAGGTGCCAAGATAGTCAGTGAGCTTGGTGGTGTTGAACTGCCTCCCGTTATCAAAGATGATGACACGGCGAATGCCAAAGCGAGTGATGATGTTCCTCCAGATGAACCTCCGTACTTCGACTGTGGTTATAGAGGCGACGGCCTCAGCCTCTATCCACTTGGTGAAATAATCAACTGCCACAAAGAAATACTTGCGCTGCCCTGTTGCTTTGGGGAAAGGGTTGAGAATATCCATACCCCAAGTAGCGAATGGCAGAGGACTAATAATCGGCACCATAGGGGTGGAGGGTACCCGTTGGACGGGTGTAAACTTCTGGCACTTGTCGTAGGTCCGTACCAATGTCATGGCGTCCTTCTATAAACTGGGCCAGTAGTAGCCGATTTGAATGGTCGTCATAGCTAAGGTGCGGCCTCTGGTATGTACGCTGCTAATGCCCTCGCGTAGCTCTTCTAGTAACTTTTTCTTTTCCTTTGGGTCACGCAATGCAAAAGAGGCCGGGCGTAAGACCTCTTACACAGAACCCCATCATACAGGATGAACCAGTTGATCGTTTCTTCATTCGGTCGGCTTCTTTTGAATCCGCATGAAGGGTATCGTCAGCGAGGTATGCGGGAATTGGGTTCGTCCATGTCGAGCTTTTGTTTAACCACAGCATTTCAGGCAGATCTATGCTCCTTTCTGTCAGGATCTCCTACTGAATGTTTTTGGGCTTCCCATCATCGGACGAACTTGCTAGTTTAGACAGTGCATCGGCCTGCCGATTCTCTGAGAGGGATATGCATGATTGCAAAGTGCTTCAGCAATTTAGTGGCTTCCCGTACCCGTAGAACATACACCTCCATGGTATCATCCTTAGCTTCATATGCTTCGTTTAGCTGGCTTACTACTAGCTAGGAGTCTAAGAATGCCTAGACCAAGTCCGCCCATGCGGTGTAGCACAGCTCAATGCTCGGGATAAGGGCCTCATATTCTGCCCCATTGTTGGATGCTTTGAACATGAATTTCAAAGCATGCTCGTGCCGTACTCCGACAGGACCTTCAACGATGACACCGGCCCCACTCCCGTCCTTAGTGGACGAGTCATCAACGTACAGGTTCTAGGGCCGGGGTGTGGCTCGCCCTCTAAAACAGGCGCAGCATTGTCAGCCAAAAAGTTAGCCAGTGCCTGGCTCTTGATGGCCGCCACGGTTCAAAGATCAGGTCATAGCGCGACAACTTGACGTCCCACTTCAGGAGCTGTCCTGAGGCGTCCAACCTCTGAAGGACGTTCTCAGGGGCTGGTCGGTAAGGACCAAGATCTTGTAAGCCTCAAAGTAGGGCCTTAGCTTTCGGTTGGCCATCACTAAGGCGCAGGCAAATTTCTCTTTTAGAGGATAGGCCCCTGCTAAGGCGTGGCTCACATAGTACACCGCGACTTGCTCCTTGGCCCTCTCCACTACATGGACCGCGCTGACCGCATGCTCTGAAACAGCCAGGTATAAGACGAGGGTTTCTCTAGCGATGGGGCTTGCGATTTTGGGCAGCTGAGCCAGGTACGTCTTTAGCGCTTGGAAGGCGTCATCGGCCTGCTGGTCCCAGGTGAAGTTAGCACGCTATCGCAGGATGTGGAAGAACGGTTGGCTCCTGTCCACGGATCGGGACATGCACCAGCCCAGGGCAACTATATAGCCTGTCAAGCATTGTACTTCTCTGACGCTCCATAGTGATTTCATGTCTAAGATGGCTCGAATCTTGTCTGGGTTAGCCTCAATTCCACGGCTGCTGATCATGAACCCCAGAAACTTTCCCTACCGTACTCCGTACACGCATTTCCTGGGTTGAGCTTCATACTGAAGGCCCGAAGTATGTCGAACGTCTTTCTCAAATCGTGGCTGTGGCCGACATCGGTCTTACTTTTTACTATCATGTTATCAACATAGACCTCCATCATTTTGCCAATAAGGGGCTCGAACAACTTGTTGACGAGGCGCTGAGAAGTGGCTCCCGTATTTTTTAGATCAAATGGCATCATTTTATAGCAGTGTAGGCCCCAGTCCATAATGAACGCAGTCTTTTCTTGATCATCTGAGCAAAGGGGTATTTAGTGATACCCGGATAAGGCATCTATGAAACTCAACAGGGCGTGCCCAGCCGTGGTGTCCACCAACTTATCGATCTTTGGCAGTGGGTAGTTATCCTTTGGGCAAGCCTTATTTGAATCTATGAAGTCCACACACATTCTCCATATCCCGTTGGGTTTCTTTACCAAAACCACATTAGCAATCCATTCGGGGTACTGACATTCTCGAATGAATCCTGTTTGTAACAACTTCTGAACTTCAGCATTGGGTGCAGCTGCTCTCTCTGGGCCCATGTGGCGCTTCTTCTGGATGATCGGCCTATGGAGGGGGTCCACATTCAATCGATGCCCCATAATGGTTGAAGTGATGCCATGCATTTCCTCAAGTCCGAAGGCAAACACATCTCTATACTCTCACAGGAGTGAGAGCAGTAAGTGTTGATCGTCAGCTGTCATATCTCTTCCTGGCTGGATCGTGCGCTCGGGACATTCGTCCTCGAGTGGAACTTATTCCACGTCGTCTGCGGCCTTCGGTCGTGACCGCGGAGGCTCGGCCGAGGTTAGGGCATGGATAACCAAAGCTTTAGGGGTCACGAGGGGCGGTTTGGCTCTGGCTCTTTTTCCCTTCTGGGATAGTCTGTCAGGCCCATGTTTATTCGCTCGTTCTACCAACGGCCGAATGCTCACCAAGTAACACTCCCGGGCTGTTCGTTGGCCGCCATGCATGACACTCACGCTTCCATCATCAGCTTCAAATTAGAGTTGGAGGAGGTACGGGGCGACGACGGCTTTTGCATTGTGGTAGGGCATCCTAGAATGACTTTGTAGGCTGCAGGCACGTCGACGACCAGGAAATCAACCTCCAGGTTCCTGGCCTTTAACTTATCACCAAAGCGTAGCGGGAGACGAATCATACCAGTGGAATTCACCTCCTGCCCCCCAAAGCCTAAAATGGGATGCACCCAGGGGATAGTGTCTTGCCCTGGGTATGCCAGTTTCTTCAGGCAGTCTTAAGTGATGATGTCTAGGGAGCTTCCTGTATCAATCAAGATCCTCCACATAATTGCTGTAGCTACTTTCATCTCAACCACCAAGGGATCATTATGGGAAGAAGTGAAGCGCGAGGCTTCCCCTCTGCCGAGCACCATGGTGGGAACCGTCACACGAGCCTCTTGCTCGGTCGTGCACACTTGCTGCGTACCCCTGAGCTGGGCCTTCCAAGCCAACCGGGTCATACCCTCTGCATAACCCCTGGCAATGGTATTGGTCGCCACGACCTCCGTAGAATACCCTTATCCCATGGCTGGGGCTGTGCGGCCTCTCGTTCTCTGCGAAGAAAGCGGGGGCCCTTCTTTAGGAAACGATGGATCTGTCCCTTGTCTGCCAGTTCACGAAGGGATTTTTGTAGCTCCCAACACTCAATCGTGGTGTGCTCATTCTACTCATAGAATTTGTAGTACTTTCGTGCGTTATGGTGCTTCGGGGGCGTGGTCATTGGCGGTGGTCTTCGGAGCGTGGGATGTCCCCTAACCTCCATGAGGATGCTCCTAGGGTCAATGGTGAATCGAGGGTCGACTACCTCTAGTTGTGGCCTCTTGTCGTAGGAGCCATGGTTCCTGTCACCACGATTGGAATTCTTATCCACAGGAATTCTTGCCTTCTTCGGGGCGTTGGAGTTGTCAGCGCAGATCTCCGTGGCACGAATGAAGCCTGCGACCTTCCTCAAGACCTCGGCTAATGTGGTCTCCTTTTGCTCAGCTAAGGAGAACTTGAAGCACTCGCTTTTCAAGCCATTCAGAAAGAGGTGCACGCCACCTTGCCTTTCAGATCTGGGATTACAACTGCCTCCTGGTGGAAGCGCTTGACGAATTTGGCTTGAGACTCCTGTTGTCCCTGTTTGATCTTAGAAAGGTGGATGCTGGTCCTCCTCTCTTTCCAACTTGCGATGAATTGGCTGACAAATTTGTCGGCCAAATCTTGAAAACAGGTGACAGTTCCCAGGGGTAGACCGTTAAACCATGACTGTGCTACCCCTTTCAGGGTAGCAGGGATATAACAACAATACGCAGCGTCGTCCACATCCTGAACGTACATTTGCGCCTTATAAAACCCTAGATGCTCTTTGGGATCTGTTGTTCGTCATATAGGTTTACTGTGGGCACCTTGACCTTTCCGTAGCATAGAGCGTTGATGATCTCTGCGCTGAACGAGGTGGAGAAGGGGAGACTTACTGGTCGAGGGACGGTCCCTGAAACTTTGATGGAGGTTTTGGGGGTGGTGCTCGACTTTAACAACAGAGCGACTTCTCCTGCCCCGACCGCGCTTTGAAGTTCCTACTGGGGACCGATCACCTCGGTACGGTTCTGGGCCGCGGGCAACCCGAGAAGGAGGGCTTCGAGTATGCTCATGGCAGGAGCGGCACACTGGGGAAGGTCGCTGCCAGCCTGAAGCTTCATCTCGGGGTTTGGAGATTTGCTCCTGTTCTTCGAGCCATACAGTCTGCCTGGAGTGAGTCGCATAGGGGGCAGAGGCAGTAGTGGACTTGGCTGTTTATCCCCGAGCTGGGTGGCCGTTCAGCCGGGTACCGGCGGCTGCATGCCGATCATGGTTCCCTGTATAGGGTTGACCACTCTGGTTTGACCGGGACGCCTCCCAATCCCTCTCAATATGATGAGGGGATAGTACGCGGGTATGCTGGTGGGAAGGGTTGCAGCCAGTAGTAGGCACGTAGTTAAAATGAAGAAGTGGCCTTGTTGAGTGCGCAGCTTCGATGGCCCTTTGGACCTGCTCTGAGAATTGCCGTGTGATAGTATCCGTCATGATGGTCATAAAGTTTTTCAGGGCGTCCACTGTAGCATAGGCTTCTCTCTCGGGGAGGT
Source organism: Carnegiea gigantea (assembly GCA_029747015.1). Lineage (NCBI taxonomy): Eukaryota > Viridiplantae > Streptophyta > Magnoliopsida > Caryophyllales > Cactaceae > Carnegiea > Carnegiea gigantea. The sequence goes on from JAKOGI010000043.1 coordinate 703,649, forward strand.
GCGGACTAGCTAGCTGTGGGTTTGCCCTTGAGCTCTCTGAGGCATCCTGAACCTCAGGAGATGCCGAGGCATTGACCGCAAGGGCCTTGTCTTTCTGAGTCCGTGCTCGTGTAGCTTCACTTACAACCATGGTTAACACACTTTTCCCACAAACAGGCGCCAACCTGGTTCCAGAAATTCTCGTGGTATGCTGTAGATGATGATGTGGGACGATGGAACGGGCTTATCAGATGGCACATGAGCGACACCTGACGTCCTCCTCTTCCAAGGTCCAACCTGCAAAAAAGGCACCCCTGGTTGTGGGCCGGAGAATGCCTCTGCGACGGTCAAGTCAGTCAAGGGTCCAAGTCGAAGGTAAATGGAGAGAGAATATAGTATGAGTTCAATCAAGAGTCAGATTGCCAACCCCTTTCCCGATGTGAGTGACTACTTATAGTCCCTGTGGCAAGGGGTAAAATAATAATCTTACCTGGTTATTCTGAATGGGATGATGGTTTGGCCAACGAGTCCGGGGAAGAACCCGTAAGGTGCCGCTTGGAGCCCATTTTCAAGAGTATGGGCTTGGCCTATGAAACGACTGAGATGGGCCCAGTGGAGAAATCTTATTTCCCTAAACCGTCTACAAAAGCACAATAGACCATAATTGGCTTCATAAATTAGTAGTAGTCCCCTCCCCTCCCTCCCCCCCAAAAAGGAACGTGAAAAGTTGAAATTTTTTTTTTAAGTCATTATACATCAAAGAGATAAAATTGCTATCAAAGACTTATCTACCTTTTTGTTACTACTATCAACAATTTTTTCATGCTTTGTTGATCATGAGAATAATTAATCAAATTCCATTTTTATTCAAATCATAGGTTAAATAGTAGGAAAGACCATCATCAATATTAAATAATGTTAAAGGTGTCGTTAAACTATTGAAATAATCTGCAATGGACATAGGAAGTAAGTTCATACGTAATCCAATAGGAATCTCTAGGGGAAAAAATGCACCTTTTGTAATGATCATTAGTTTTAATTGGCACACATAACCCTACGAATTTGACATTTGATCTCACATGTGCTAACTGATCTTTTGCTAATTTATTCTTATTAATAAATTGCCTTATTATTATATTTAAATGTCCATCTTTAATATTATATAACATTTGCTAAATTACCTCACTATTTCATTTTAATGCTCACCTTTAATAATTATATTATATATTGTTTTTGAAATTATTACCTCATTATCCTGACTGCTACTCATTTTACTCTAGAGCTTATCTTAATTTGCAATTGCTATAAATAAGGACTTAATTTTGTAGTATCTTATCTAAGTTTGTGTTGTGATTTGAAGAAAAAGAAAATTT
>JAKOGI010000043.1:710000-855000 GCA_029747015.1 Carnegiea gigantea
AACAGCCCCCCAGGGGGAGTTGGTGGTCGGAGCAGCCAATAAACCAAACCTTGAACTCAGAAAGTTATGCTGAAATTTCCCAAGTGGCTTTGTCATTAAATTAGCCAATTGGTGTTTGGAGATCCTATGTGTGGTTTGCAAAAAGCCTTCCAATAACTTGTCCCTGGTATAGTGATAATCAATTCTAATGTGCTTAATCTTCTCATGAAACACAAAGTTTGCAGCTATATTGATGGATGCCTTGTCACAATGCATGGTGATAGGTTACGGGATTGTGACATGTAAATCTTGTAAAAGTTGGCGCAGCCATTCAAGTTATGAGGTAGTTGCTGGCATGGCCCTATATTCTGCCTCATCTGATGATTTAGCCACAATATTTTGCTTCTTGGTCTTCCAAGAAACTAGAGAAGAACTAAGGAAAATGCAAAACCCTGTGAGGGATCTTGAAGATAGCCTACTGTTGGGAAAAATTTAGAGTTTAAATAAAAGCCGCAAGCATACAGCTTTCGCTGTAGTACTTGAGGGTCGTGTCCTCAGGGACGAGATTGAAATTACAGCCACAATAAACTAAATTATTCTAAATAGAATTAAATTACCTGTATTAACCTAAACATAAGCCATAAATGTATTTAATAAAACTATAAATGACTGAATTCCATGAGGTTCAAACTAGATCATCTGAATAACATTAAACACGAAATGAATAACATGAAAAGATCTTAGAACTTTTTCAAGCAACAATCCCAAAATCCATACCATTAGTGTACTCAATAGACAAGCCAAAACCCAGGCATAGTTCATTACAAGCTATCAATCCAAACAGGGACTCAGAACCAACTACCAAGCATCTGGGCACAGATTCGGACCAAAGAAAACAAAGAGACAAGGCCATGATTCGAAACCTTAGATTATTCAACGAAGGAGAACGTGAATTGAACCCCTCCACAGAACTGAAACAGGGGTAGGGAGTTATGGGTGTCCGAAACAACTATGGCCATGATGCTCAAAATACAACAACCCAGTACAAGCAATCAACCAAGAATTGGAACAAAACCGAACATGAATCAAGCAGCAGCAGGGGAGGGGGGATTGATAGAACCAAAACAGAGCACGAAAAATGCAAACCAGAGCAAGTGAGGAGGAAACAGAACTAAAGCAAGCTAATACTCATGAAAACTGTAACCAGCTTCAGCTACGAACTACCCAGAACGCCATTCCATCGAACCCAAATTAACAACATCAAACAATCCGGAAACCGGGGAGAGGGGAAATCGACTGAAATTCAATAAAAATCGTATCCAATTCTCGCAAAATCGAACTAAGATTGGGAACTACTACTAGCAAACTCAAAATTGCAGTGCTTTTACATGAAATTCGAACCCAAAAACTGATCTAAAACCAAACCCTAATTCGAAATTAACCCTGAAATTTCAAATGCCTTGAACTAAAACTGAAACTAAACCTAAATTAAACCTAACCTAAAACCCTAGAATTACCTAGTTAACTCCTTCAATGGCCGCTTCCTCCATTTTATACCCGAGCTTCCTTCGATTCTTCATCATCGATTGGCTTCAGTATCGTGGATGGTGTAGATGAAGCGAGATGGCGATTGATGCGAGATTTTCAGTGATGTTTGTGCTGGCGTGATGGGCTGGCATGATGTGCTGGCGGTTCGAAGGGAGAGAAGGATGAAGAGATGAAGATGGTGGAGAGTTGAGATGGTGAGGATGGGGTATGGGGGGTTTGGGCTCTGTTTGGCCAAGAGGAAGGAGAACGAATAAGAAGGAGAGGGGGGATTAAAACTCACATGTTGTGCACGCCTGGGAGGGAAAGGGTTGATCACGTGCCAGGCACATGAGAGAGGGAAAGGATTGGGCCAATTTCTTCTACTTTTGGGCCGGTTCTGTTTTAGTTTTTCATCTTTTTTCAATTGGGTTGAACAACAAAAGGGTTTTTGTGCTGAGTTTGACTCCGTTCGGTCCAATTTCCATTTCCCGACATTTTCTACCATTTTTCTCGCATTTTCTTGCATTTTTTCACCTTTATTCAAAACCTACAAAACAAAATAAAATCAATTAAAAACCTTAAAAATATGATTATAACGAGCATAAAACAGGTGCAAAAGTACCTTAAAAATAGCTCATTTTTAGCACGAACACCTATAAGTTCCCCAATGGGCATCACAATATGTAGTCAATTACAATGGATCATCCTTGGCATAAAAAAGGCCTATATTTGCAGTTCCTTTCACTTATCTTAAAACATGCTTGGCTGCTTATAAATGGGATTCCCATGGCGCTTGTAAAAATTGTCTCAAGTGTTAAACTGCATATGAAATATCGAGTCTGGTGAGAGTCAAATAGAGTAATATGCCTATGAGTCTTCTATAGGTTGCTGGACTTGTCAAAAGAGAACTGGTATCTATTGACAACTTGAGGCCTCTAAGAAGGGGAAATTTGACAGGTTTGGCTCCTATAAGTCCTGCATCATATAGAATATCCAAAATGTATTTTCTTTGGTTCAAGAAAGTGCCTTCACTTGACCTGGAAATTTCAAGTCCCAAAAATAACTTGTCACTTCTAGATCTTTAATAGTGAAGGTAGAGTGTAAGTCATGCTTGATGGCATTAATCCCTTGAAGATCATCACTTGTTATAAGGAAATCGTCTACATATACTAAAGTAAACGTATGCAGACTATTAGAAACCTTTGTAAACAAGGAATAATCACTCTTTAATTGATGAAAACCTTTGGATATAAAAAGCTGGTTAATTCAAGGTTTCACTATCTAGATGCTTGTTTTAGACCATATAGAGACCTTACTAATTTACAAATGTATCCACGCATGGCCTTAGTATAGCCCGTAGGTGGGTGCGTGCATATAGACTTCTTCATTAATAAACCCATGTGAGAAAGCATTATTAATGTCAAATTGATGCCAAGGTCAATCGTTAATAGTGGCAATTGCTATGAAAGTTCTCATAGTTATAAGCTTAGTTACTGGAGAAAAGGCATGCCTGTAGTCTTTATCTTTGACCTGTTCAAAGCCTCGAGTAATAAGTCTAGCCTTGTATCTTTCTACTGACCCATCAGGTCTAAACTTAGTCCTATAGACCCACCTGGAAGTAAGTGCTTTCTTTCCAGCAGGTAAAGGGGTTAGTTACCAAGTACCATTCTTTTCTAAGGCTTCTATCTCCTGGTTCATAGTTTTTACCCATTCAGGGTGTAGCTTTGCCTGTGCGTAACTGCTAGGCTCGACTGTTTGCAGAACAGTTGCAAAAAAAGCCACATAGTTAGAGGATAATGTGCCAGATCAGGAGTGTGAATAGAGGATAGGAACAAGTGGTGATGAAGCTATGTGAAAGTGTTCTATCTGAAATTGTTACATTTTTATACCCTTTATTATCTAGAAATTGCTCGAAATAAATTATTAAATTAAAATTTTCATATTGTTTTATTTATTTTGTAGAAATTTAGAATTTCGAAAAAAATGGAAAAAAAATAATGCTCATATGATGGATATTGGTTCAGATGGAGAAATAAAGAAAATGAAAGATGACTGGTCCAGCAGCTTGCAAGCCCAGCAGACCCCTTTTTCTTCCCAGTCGTGCCCTTCACTGCATCCCCATTTCTCCTTCTCGGCCCAGGCTCAGTTCCATCCCTTTCCTCCTTTCTCTTCCCTCATTTCTTTCTCTTGTGGGGCGGTCCATTCTTCTCTTTTCCCTGGCCCAACTCGGTGCCATTCCTTTTCTAGACCATGGCCCATCTTCTCATTCCTCCCCCTTTCCTAGTACCGGCCCAACCCCCATCTCCCTCTCTCTCTCTCTCTTTCACTTAAGTAATCGCGTGTATTCCACATGATAGCCAACTCCCCTCCCCTTCCTCCTCTTCTTCTTCCTCATCTAAGCTCTTTTGTGTAGCCCACTGTCCGAAATAGAGCCACGAAACAAGGGCTCTTTGTCTTCTCCACCATAACCATCTCCCTCACATTCATTGCTTCATTACCATTTGACTGCTACCCCTCGACCTTTCTTCTTCTTCTTCCTTCGCATCTTCTTCATGTCCGTTACTTTTTCTCTCTCCCCCATCATTATCCATCATCATCATCATCTTCAAGACAACGGTTATGGAAGATGGAGGAACCGAGGGGTGGCTCTAATGGAGGTTACAAAATTCAAATGGAGAGCAACTGGCAGAGTAAGGAGAGCAGTAGCAGTGAAGAGTAGCCAGTAGAGAGAGAGTAGGATTTAGTTTTTTTTAACAAGTTTTCATCTTCACTTCATGCCCAGATCTAGATTTTAAATTCACAAGTTGGTGTAATTGGGATTCGAGATTGTTAATTGAGCGCAAGTGTGTGTGTTTTTGGTAATGAATTGCAGGCAAGAGGTTCAACTTTCGGTCCTGTTATGACATCATATTGCTTTGTTTTCTTCAAGTTTTCTTCCTCTGTTCTTTTTTCTTTTTCCTTTCCTAGTGGCTGGTTAGCAATTGGATTTGCATAGAGTGTTGGCTTGATAGTGTTATAACTAATTGGTCCCGCATAATCCAGTAAGTGTCCCTGTTTCAGAATTCTCCTTGATAATTATTTCTAATTATTTGTAAAGTAAGTTCATTAAATTTACAACAATTTATTAGCTCTGGTTTTGTTAAGCATAGGCTGAAGTAGTCTAATTTCACAACCATCCCTGAGGACGATACTCGTAATTAGTACAACGATAAGCCGTTCGCTTGCAGAAAATTCTAACAAGTTTTTGTCACCGTTGTCGGGGATGGCGTTGTGAGATTAGGCTGCTTCGAGTCGTACTTTAGTTATTCAAGTCATTTTCATCAATTTCGTTTTAGTTTTATTTTCGTTTTAGTAGGTTTCAATTGAGTTTTTATTTTGTTTTAGTAATTTCATTTAGATTATTTTCGATTATTGAAGTAAGTTCATGTTTTGATTCTTGTTGTTCAGATTAGTTTCACTTCAATTTTTAGACATTATTCTAGTGTGATTTTTGCAGTTCTAATCAATTTGGTTTTTGCGCAGAAAAAAAAAACAAAGCAACTTTCTGGTTAGTCTTTGTTTGTTTACGGTTTTAGTTTATTTTCTATTTTTGTTTTAGTTAATTTTCTGTTTTCTATTTTTGTTATCCTATAAAAAAAATGCTGCTCATGCTTAGTGTTTATGCCTTGTCATTTTGGTCTTTTTCTTTTGGTAATCTTGTTTTATTTTTGTTGGTTTATTTTGTGTGCTTAACTTGCTTATTTCAGTCTCATGTTTTGTTTTAGTGATTAGTTCGTGATTAGAGTCCTAGAGTCATTTTCATTTTCATTCCCTGAAAAAAAAATTTGAAAAGCCAAAAAAAATTGAACAATTCTTAAACATTCCCAAAAAAAAAAAGAGTTTCAAGAATGCCAATTTTTAATTTTCCACAATTTGAGCATGAACTTTTCTGGAGTTATCTGTCTAGGCTTAATACATATTGTGCTCAATTGAATCACAATTTCGAGAAATGGAAAATTTGTGAGATCATTGTTGTAGGTCTGAATTCTGAATCTTGGGGTCATATTGAGTCCATTTATCCTGGAGGTGTATTAGATTATCTAAAACTCAAGATGAAGTTTGAAATTTCTTTGAAAAATTAGCTTGGGATACTTACAAGCTTAAACAATCTCAGAAGAATTTTGGTTACCCACTTCATAATAAGTCTGTTTTTCATGCTAATCCTTACCCTCATGATCGCTTTATAGATTCACATGACCCCTCTTATTCTTATATGTCATCTGTGTTATGCAATTATCGTGAATCTTCTGACCATGATGTTCTTACTTGCCCTTTTCGTGCTTATACTGGTGCTACTTATGCAAGTGTGGAAAAGAAGATAAATGAATTGACTGATAAAATGATAGAGAACATGAGAGTGAGAATTGCTGAATATTTTCATACTTTTAGTCAAAGTAGGGAGAATTATAATGAGCCTGACTCTAGATTAGGATCTCCTAAATTTAGAGTTAGTCTCTATGATGATTTTGAGCCAACTTATCTTGCTCGGCCTAATTTGAATAAAGACATGCCTTTGCCTAGGGACTTCCTTACATCTCTATCACAAGACCTTGCACCTCACACTAGCTCATCTACAGACGTCACTGAGGATGACCTAGTTTCTGTGGACCCACCCTCCCCTTTTCATCATTCTCGTGAGTTTGAGGAGCGTGAAGGCCTTAAGAGAGTTAGTGACTTAGATCTGAGCATCACGACTGAAGTTGAGTATCATGATTTAGATGAGTCAAAGGCTATTTTACAGGAGACATGTGTGGGGAAAATTGAACCCACTATTTTGGACTTTGATAATGCTATTCTTTCTATAGAATATGAATCTTTTTCATGTGGGTTTCATACCAATGTGGGTTTGGATGTGGATCTGTATGCTGAATACGAATCTTTTTCTTTTGACCCCATCCACCTTGACTTTCTTTTTGAATCTCAGAAGTCTAAATTTGTTGAGTCTGAGGCCATTGTCACTGACCATTTTGATTTAGGCCAGACTTCTATGCACATTGAACTTAACAGACTTGTGAACTATGCACCCACTATTTTGCCTAGACCAATCCTTCATGATAGTATACTTTCTAGGCCAATGAACCACCTACTGGCTGATTTTAAGTATGTCCATCTATTTCCTGATTGGGCCCAACAACCTCTATCTAAGCATATTTCTGGAGGCATAGCTTAGGTGTAATTCTGCATTTGACCTGTATAATCGTTCATCTTTATCTCCTCTTTTTTATTTTGTTTTCTTTTCTATATATTTGTGGTTGTCTTTTATTTTTGTTTTATTTTTGAGTTTTAGAGTCATGTCATTTTTCTTTCTTTTTGAGTCTTAGTCTTCCATTTGTACATTCGTTTTTCTTTTTAGTTTTTTTTCCTTTTGTCTGTTTCTTTTCACTCCCAATGAGGATATTGTGAGATTTAGATGTGGGGGTGGGGAAACTTTTAAAAGACTTTAAAAAGTTGAAAACAAACTTGAAAAAATTTTGGAAAATTCAAAAAAGATTCCCTGTGCTTTGATTTTTAGCTTGCATATAAACTGATGTGCTTGTTAGGTCACCAACCTCAGTGTGTCATTCTTAGCCCTAATTCCAACTCTATTTGTTCATTATCGCTATGTAATTCAATCCCTATTTATATCATCCTCATTGTCTTAAGGTCTTAGTTTTCCATGATCGGCTCTCCCACTTGTTTTTGACACAATTACTTTGGTTTTTATTGAAAAAAGGGGGAAAAAAAAGAGAGAAAAACATGAGAATGAGAAAAATGAAAACAAAAAAAGAGAAAATGAGAAAGGAAAGAAAGAGAAATGAAATAAAATTTGGAATGACAAGTATCCCTTTGAGGCATGCGCTACTGGGCGTTATCCTTTGAGGAACGTGCTACTAGGTGTTCCCCCTTGAGGCAATACTGCTACTGAAAAAGCTTGCTTCCAATGTTGATAAGTCAATAACGTAATTTGTATCAGTCAAGTGGGATTGAGTTTGATTTTGGTAAACCTGGGCTCTTGGATGATGATACACTTGCACACGAGCACTGGGATGGATTCAAAATCTTCATGTCCAGTGGGGTGAAAAGTTAGTACTTTGATGTCGTTCACGGGGTAGAGAGCCTTGATGAGTACATTTTTTTATATGCAGGCTAATATCTTTGTCACATGGGTGATTTAGTGGATTAGAATGTGTATATATCTTTCCCTAATTTCGTACATATTAATTTTTGAAAAAAAAAACTAAAAAAGATTTTCAAGCTTCTTTTTATGTTTTCTTTTATAGATTTTGTGGGCATATCTTCTGCAAACCCTCACGAGACTTTACTCGTCCACTAGGGGTAACCTAGGGATTTAAAGGGCTTATTGCACATGCTAAGTGCAACCGTGATTCCTACGAAAGTGAGTTAGGATTTTGTTTTATTTTCTTTTTCTAGGATTTTTAATTTTTGTGTTACTCGAGGACGAGCAAAACTTAGGTGTGGGGGTATTTGTTCTATCTGAAATTGCTACATTTTAATACCCTTTATTATCTAATAATTGTTCGAAATAAATTATTAAATTAGAATTTTAATATTGTTTTATTTGTTTTGTAGGAATTTAGAATTTCGAAAAAAAGGAAAAAAAATAATGCTCATATGATAGATATTGGTTCAGATGAAGAAATAAAAAAGATGAAAGATGACTGGTCCAGCAGCGTGCAAGCCTGGTAGACCCCTTTTTCTTCCAGTCGTGCCCTTCACTGCATCCCCATTTCTCCTTCTCGGCCCAGGCTTAGTTCCATCCCTTTCCTCCTTTCTCTTCCCTCATTTCTTTCTCTTGTGGGCCAGTTCATTCTTCTCTTTCCCTGGCCCAGCTCGGTGCCATTCCTTTCCCAGATCATGGCCCATCTTCTCATTCCTCCTCCTTTCCTAGCACCAGCCCAACCCCGTTCTCCGTCTCTCTCTCTTTCACTTAAGTAATCACATGTATTACACGTGATACCCAGCTCCCCTCCCCTTCCTCCTCTTCTTCTTCCTCATCTAAGCTCTTTCATGCAGCCCACTGTCCGAAACAGAGCCATGAAATAGGGGCTCTTCGTCTTCTCCACCATAACCATCTCCCTCACATTCATTGCTTCATTGCCATTCGACCGTTACCCCCTCGATCTTTCTTCTTCTTCTTCCTTCACGTCTTCTTCATGTCTGTTACTTTTTCTCTCTCCCCCATCATTATCCATGATCATCACCATCTTCAAGAGAATGGTTATGGAAGATGGAGGGATCGAGGGGTGGCTCTAATGGAGGTTACAAAATTCGAATGGAGAGTAACTGGCAGAGTAAGGAGGGCTGTAGCAATAAAGAGTAGCAAGTAGAGAGCGAGAGAGAGTAGGATTTAGTTTTTTTTTACAAGTTTTCATCTTCACTTCATGCCCAGATCTAGATTTTAAATTCACAAGTTGGTGTAATTGGGATTCAAGACTGTTAATTGAGCATAAGTGTGTGTGTTTTTGGTATTGAATTACAGGCAAGAGGTTCAACTTTCGGTCCTGTTACGACATCATGTTGCTATGCTTTCTTCAAGTTTGCTTCCTCTGTTCTTCTTTCCTTTTTCCTTTCCTCGTGGCTGGTTAGCAATTGGATTTGCATAGAGTGTTGGTTTGATAGTGTTATAACTAATTGGTTCCGCATAATCCAGTAGGTGTCCCTGTTTCAGAATTCTCCTTGATAACTGTTTCTAATTATTTGTAAAGTAAGTTCGTTAAATTTGGAACAATTTATTAGCTCTGGTTTTGTTAAGCATAGGCAATTTATTCTTTTGAAGTAGTCTAATTTCACAACCATCCCTGAGGACGATACCCGTAATTAGTACAATGATAAACCGTTCGCTTGCGGAAAATTCTAACAGAAAGTGAATGTGAGCTATCAGAATGAGGAAGAGTAGCTGTTGGCCTTAATGGTTATGGCATACAAACAAAATCCTTGAGCCAAGACGGAGGCCCCCTGGATCTCTGAGACCTTCTAGCAGGGGGCTTAGGAATAGGTTTAGAAGAACAATATGGTGGAGAAGCAGAAACTGAAGAAGAATCAGGGAAATTATCATGAAAGTTATCATGTGTAGCTGGAGTTTGTGAGAGATTAAAACCATTGATAGAAGATGAAGTGGTAGAAGGAAAAGGAGTATCTAGAACCATAGACAATTTGGATGCAGGGATTGTATTATCTGAATAATTAGGATCAAGATAGGGAAATGAAGAATTTGATGAGGACCATCTATAGAGAGTACCTGTGGTGGTGCTTGAATCAAAAGGGAAAGTAGTTTCCCTAAATATTACATCTCTGCTATGGAAAATCTTATGTATGTCCAAAGCATAGAGTTTGTATCCTTTAAAACCATGACTGTAACCAAGTAAAACACACTTAATAGCTTTTGGTTCAAACTTATTAGTTTACCCACTTTATATGCAAAACACAAAGAACCTATGGTTCTCAGTTCCTCATAGGATGGAGGTGTACCATGGAGAGTTTCAAAAGGACTCTTCTAGGGTAGATTTGTCATGGTTAGCTTGTTAATTATGTAAGTGATAGAGAGAATGCATTCTCCCCAAAAAGTTTTTAGAAAAGCAACTTGAAATATAATGGCTTTTACTGTTTTTAGCAAATGCTTGTGCTTTCTTTCTGCCACCCCATTTTGTTGTGGGGTTTTAACAATATACTTTTGATGTAAAACACCTTTGGCATTGAAAAAAATCTAAACAAGTAGATTGGATGAGCTCAACTCTAGTGTCAGATCTAATCATGGTGCTATGACTTTTTGTTGTCTTAAAATATTATCGCAAGTGCACGGTGCCAATTATAGTCAGCAACGGTAAGTATGGGTCATATTCTATAGGGAACTTGGTTTTAGCCATTTGATTGACTTTAATACTCAATCTAGGCAAAACAGATTCAGACTAGTAGGAACTGAATACTACCAAAGCTAGTTTAATTTGATAATAAAAGGATCCTAAATTGGAATTCACCATACTATTATGCTCTTTGGGATCTAAACTAGATCAGGCAACCTTGCTCACGTGAATAACTGAGATGGAATGATGATGAATTGGAATGCATCTACCCTACTTTCATAGGTCGTTAGACTGGCTAATCAATACTAGTGATCTATTTTCATAAAACTGGGGTCGATAAAGCCCCTGGATTGAGTAACCAATAGTTCCCAATTAAAACTCTAACTGCTTTCATGTTAAGAAATTCAATTGCTCACAAAGTCGCTCTAAACAAAGGATTCAACTTTCGTTGAAGTCCCAAATCCTAATTAAGAACATGATTACATCCCTCTCAGGCAATTCATCAAACACATGGCGTGCAAAGTGAGATCTCAATCATAAACATGGGCATTCATTCACAAAACCTAGAACATGATTCCAAATCACATAATAGGGGCTAATCCCAACCTAACATAGGGGATTTAGCCACTAATCATCATAACAATTCCAATTACAAATTAAACAAGAAACTGAAGATCATGACGAAAGACACAAGCTTTGATAAGAATCGCAGAGATAAAGGAAGAGAAACGCACTTTAATCAATTGCTGAGATCAATTCACAAACCAAAATAAGGAATTAAATGCTCCAACAGCAAAATAAGGAATTAAATGCTCCAACAGAATCTAGATTAGTGCAAAAGTATGTGAGAAAGGAACCCTAAAATTGCCTTAAAGGTAGTATGGGAACATAAGATACAAGATACCCCTCAAAATGCCTCGAAAAAATAATTAAATCGCGAAAAGTCGGGGGACGTACGGTTGTGCAAAAATGCGTGGCCAGTTGTGTGCTTCTGTAGCAAAATTTCTACCTTCAGTGCATAGCCATGCATAAGCTACACACCCAGCCGTGCATTCTTCTGGCTTCAAATTCTGACTTGCACAGCCATGCTTACATGCACGGCTGGTCGTGCAAGTGCCTTTCTCTTAATTATTTAAGCCTTTGACCCGTCAACTGATGCTCGAAGCTCCTTCCTTCCCGAAATATTGCTCCTTGCTCACTTTTGATCCGATAAGTGTCAAAATTCTTCTAATTGAGACCGACGCACCTACAAAAAGGGGAATTGATCCAAATAAGATAATTATGAGCAAAGATAAGCAACTTTTACCAAATCTTCCACTAATTCTAGGGAATTGATGAACTTCTATTTTATCATATTTTTAGCCTCTATTTGACCCAGTTCCTCCCCCGTTTCCACGTTTAATTGCATTAAGGGAGAGTCAAATCGGCCTCCTTCTACATACTTTTCACTTATACAGCATCTTTCGGTATTTTCAGGAACTTTATCGAAGAAACAGAAAGATGAACAATATTCAGCAGAAAGGAGCGCCAAGGAGGCGACTTTGAGTCACGAAAAAGCGTTGCACACAAGTCTTGGGAAATCGGACACATGCGGCACAACCGAACGGCGAAAAACAGACCAAGCCAACCCGCCGCCACATGGCACGGTCGTGCCACGTGGCGCGGCCGTGCCACGTGTCGCGGCCGGCTGTGCTTGGTTCGTCCTCTTTTCGTGGTACCGGCAGAATTTTGGCACGAGGTCCCTGTGCCGCCGAGCACGACCGCGCCACTTTAGCGACTCGCGAATAAAGCCTCAGGCACGAGCAGTTCGAGGGGAGGCTTAGTTCATGCTTTAGTTTTTGTTCTAGTTTTCTCTCAAAAAGCTTTCCTCTAGGCGATTCTTAGGTTTATTCTAAATGTTGAATATTTATACTTTCGATTGTACTTTTGGATTGAAGGCTCGGTCCTACCTTGAATTTATGCAGTTTATTTCAGGTTCTCTCTCAATTCGCTCTTCCTCTCGTTCTTTAATTGTTTTAGGTTTGAGTATAATGTCGATTGATTTGGATTGTATGATTGTTGTTCCAAACATGGTTGTAGGCTAAATCCTTCAACTTAGGTTGGGATTAATGCCGAATATGTATTGTTGAACTATGAACTAGTCCAATCCATGCTTTCCCTTTGTTTGTAATTGCGAATTCTACTATGCACGCTACCTGTTCGATGAAATGCTCGAAAGAACATTCATCCTTTTTATTGGGGTTTAGGGAAGCGTTGAGAGACGGAGCCTTTACCTAGTGTGACTTAGTACACGATTAGGGTTTTAACATGAGAATAGTTAAGCTTTAATTGGGATTTGAGATTGTAGATCTTGTAATCCTTCGACTTTTAGTCCCATGAAAATAGGCGACTATGGTTCTACGATTAGTCTTCGACCCTTGAGAGAGGGAGGAGATGGGCTTAATTGGCAATTTATCCATTCGTGATGCATGCTTAGGATTGTTTGATTGGGTTAGTATCTGATTCACCAGCATATTCGTGCCGTTAATTCCAACCTAGGTGCCTTCCATTCTGCTGTTTGATTCACTGTTTAATCGTCTAAATTCCTTAGTTTAATTCTCAAAAACCCCTATTGTGATCACCTAGCTTGAGTTGTCTAATTAGTTCCGGTAACTAAAGCCAAGTTCCCTGTGGATTCGACCCGTACTTGCCGGTTGCTAGCTACGGCTACGCCGTGCACTTGCGGTACTTAAAACTGCTAAAAGGAATATATAAAGAAGATTAATGTTATTGAAGGGTCAAAAATAGTAAAAATTGAGGTTTATCAACTCCCCCATGCTTATCTCTTACTTGTACTCAAGCAAGATTAAAGCATGAATGAATTGACAGGGGATCAAGACCTTAATTACTCACCTTCTTAGGTAAGATCAGTGGAAAATCAGCTAATCAAACATAGATGCACATAACCAGTGGGATAATTCAAGGCATAAACATGTAGTTTCAAAATTCATTTAAAATTGATTAAAGAGCACACTGTTCAACTTAACATCCAGTTATCCCATATCATACCTCCATCCCCATCAAGATGTCCCTAAATAAGTGGTGGACTAGAAAGCCTAGTAGTAACTCTCATATAGGGAAACAAAACAGATGCACTCCCTCTCATGTGTTTGAAGATGTGTAGCTCTCTCAATCATCCTCCCAAATGTAGCAACCTTACCATAGGCTTGGGCATATTCTTGATCCTCCACTGCTAAAATACAGATGTAAATGACAATCCAGAGGACTTGTTACAGGTTGTAATAGGGCATAGGCTAGAGGTAAGGAAGGGGAATAAATTTGGGAATGTGAAGTTAAAGCCAGGAGGCTATGAAGCATAATACACATCCCAAACATTACATTACTCTGACATGCCAACCCAGCTAACCATATTGAAATAAACATCCGCTTGAATGGGACTAGAAAGAAGCGAGCTACGATAAATAATAGAAGTTACCAACCATGCCAACATTTTATTTTTATTTTATTCTCCTTTTTTTTGTTTTTCTGATTGGTAGGTGGTAAACAATTCAAAGCCCAACATTAACTCACTTCATAGATATGATCAACCCAATGAACACACAGGAGAGAGTTAACCACCTAAGTGAGCTTACGCCTCACACTCCCTAATAAAATTCGCTGAAATAGAGCTTCACCTGGCATAAAGGGAGGAGATCATACAAGGCTAAGGGGTAAGTGATTAGGTTTACAATAAGAGAAAGCAGGTAAAGGCACAAAGAGCTAGGGAGGGGTGTAACATAATTTTCAGGAAGGCCATTTGGCTATGTGTTTGCTAATTAATCAAAGAGTGCCTCCATCATATCATCAAATGTAATGCATATGTACAGCCTTAGAGAGAAACAGACCAAGTTCTAGAAAAGATGCACATGAGATGAAATGCAACAATGAGACTATATAGATGAATAGTCTAATCAGACCCAAAGGGTTCTCACAAGTTAAACTACCAAACACACAACTAGTCTCATAAATTTCCCACTTGAAGGGAGTAATCAAGCATGATAAAGGAGTAAACAAGGGTAACCAGAATGTGAAAACCAAACAGTGCAATCAAAGCATTTCAAAATCATGTAAGAACATTTGCCAAGAAGAGCCCACAAGTATGCACAACCATGTTAATCAACTGACCACCAATGTCTTGGCAGAGAAGAAAAGGGTTTTCAAAATTCTTTTTTCTTTTTTTTTCTTTTTTTGGGAAAGTAATAAACTTTAACTAGGAAAACAATAAAACACGATAGAAGACAGAGAAGAAAAGGCTAAGACGATTACCGCGAAAGCTTATGTATGCCCAACTCGATCAGGTCTCCTTTGCGATGCAAACATGTAACCCATATACTTTAAACTACATGCTTTACTAAATAGAAAATGAAAATAAAAATGAAAATGCCACTAATGGGTCCTATGTATGCAGTTAAATCCTAGGCATGAAATAAGAAACTATATGCATTAAACTAAATGCACCCTAAATGCAACTAATGCGAGGATGAATGTACTCTACACTAGCAAATTCCCAAACACATCAATCTCATATGACACCCCAAAGACATCAATCCCTCCCCCATGCTTAAACTTTTCATTGTCCCAAATGAAAGAAATAAACATGTAAATGTGGGAATAGGGGATACTCACAGTGCATCAAAAGGGCCTATGAGGGCCACTAAGTCGCCAATCAAGAGGGTGATAGGGCCACTGGAAGTGGTCGTAGGCATAGTACACGTGGTGCTCAAGGTTCCGCTGTTAGCGGTCCCACATATCTTGCCTACAGAGAAGCTCGGCATGGTCTTGAGAGTGTTGCTTGCTCATATGATCAAATCTCAGGTAGAGGCAAGCAAACTCATTAGCTAGGAATTACTGGAGGGGAACTTCCTGGGAGCTAGGGGCAATGGAGGGGCCGGCCTCATCAAGGGTAACACCGGCATGAGGGAGCTTGGGTCGAGGAGCTGGAGCCTCATCCCGAGGGTGGGGGCCAGGATCGGCATCCTCAGCACCACCCTCACCATTAATGACATTATCGTAGCTCCAGTTGGCTTCATTGGTGATAGTGTATGGGGGTGTTGTGCAAGGGAAAGAGGGCATGACTATGATGGTTGACCCAAATTTGGTTGCCCACTATTGTAAAAATCTCCATATGCACACAAGCTTGTAAGTGAGGCAACCACCGTCACGAAGGATGGGCATAAGGGAAAAAGGTTCCCAAGCCCTAAACCGTGGGTGTGAGCGGTGGCAATTCCACCTGCTGCAATGACTGAGGTGCGACTCTTAGCTTCCTCCTCAAGTTGGGTCATAATATGAAAGGCAGTATAAGGATAGACTCTATACAAAGCCGCCCACAGGAGAAACAATTCACCCCCTCCTAGGCACCCCCTGGCTATCAAATCGGGGAAAGACAATGTTTGCTGTGAGGCATTGTCGGTACCCAAGAATGGGGTTGCAACTGGAGGTAGCTTTGGATGAACGGGAGATTTAGGGTTGACTATGACATATGATCTTCCCTCAAAAGGCACTCCTATTGTACTGCGGATGGATAAAAGCAGCTGTTGCCACTTGGTGGGAGCTCCAACAATTCGCTAAATTGAGCGAGATTCATTTCATGTGTGAGATCGCCCAATCTAAAATGAATGTAGTATTGCCCACTGTTGTACTCCCCCGCGGCGTCAATGGTATATGAGCTAAGGAACTCCCACACCAATTTTTTATATACGGGAAATCTCAAGTGTAATAATCACGCTAGCCCAAACAACCAAGTAATGCATTTATGTCATCCTACATTTGGAATGCTTACAACAATTCAACATCTAGATACTTAGGTTCACTAATCTTCTTAGTAACCAAAGCATCATATTTTTCACATTGCACATCGTCCCCAAACACAATACCATGCTTATAATCAAATGCAGAAGGTGAGATTGAGCAGGGTTACCTTGAGGGGGGGTTGGTAGGCGGCTACAGGAGGTGTTGGTCGCCTTAGTGCCTCGCTTGGGAGATGATGAGAATGAACCACCCTTAGCTTTTGGAGCCATGCTTATGGAGATGGATAGACAAAGCAATTCAACCCAATTACAAATTGAATCACCAAATCAACCAAATTGCACCAATGCAATCAAAAATGAACTCAATTAAGCGCCCAATCGCACAAAAAAGTCTCAAAATTTGATGAAGAAGTTGGATTGGAGGTGGGTGAGGGTTTGGTGGGGAGGTTGAATTAGGGGTGTTTGAATTGGAGATATTTGTGGTGGGGGGAGAGAGAGAGAGAGAGAGAGAGAGAGAGAGAGGTAGACGACAGCTTGCCGGTCTCCGACGAAGGGGTGCAGCAGCGGTGGTAGATAGGTTACCATTAGCGGGCAACTGGGGAGCAATGCGGTGGCGAACGGGTAGAGAGAGAGAGGAGAGAGCGAAAAGAGGGAGAAAGGGAGAGTAGTGGCGAGTGAAAGAGAACCTACTGGCCGCCGGGGTGTAGTTCGCTGGAGGGAGGTGTGCCGGTGTGGTGTGCACCGGCAGCAAAGGTGGTGGAGGGTGTCAGAGGGAAGTGAGAGAGAGAGGAAACCGAAAAGGAAAGAGAGAGACAGGGGTAGTGGGTCACTAGAATGGGTGCCAGCAAAGGAGCACGGACATCGCCAGCACTAGTGGAGGTGGGTGGCGCAGGAAGTGGGCACCGATGAGGAAAGCAGTGGTTGGAGTACGTGGTGGACGGTGGCAGTGGCAGGCGAATTGGAGTGATCAAGAGTGGGAGGGAGAAGAGAGGGCATCGGGGGGGGGAAGAGAGAAGGCCGAGAAGGCAATACATAGCTGTCCAAATACCCAAACACACGGCCTTTCGTAAAACACACGGCTAGCTATGCACCTAGGTTTAGGCGCATGGCTGTGCAAAAATACACGGCCAAACGTGCAAACTTACAGGGACTTTCTACCTTACATGCAAGGCTGTGCATATTATGCACGACCGTGTATATTATGCACGGCTAGGCATGCATATTGCTTGACTTAAAATCCATTACTTTCAATGCCTGGCTCTTTTTCTCTCTTGTGTTTGATTGAATTTTCTTTCTTTTTCTCTTTCTTTTCTCTTTTTTTTTTTTCCTTTTCAAAAGTAGTAAAACTTGGGTTGCCTCTCAAGTGGCACTTGTTTTAGGTCCCAAGCCTGACCATTACCTCAGGTAGAAGAAGAGGATAACGAGGAGGAATTAAGTAGATTCACTACCTCATCTAAACATGCAGGAGATGGGGGCGCTGTCAAAGGTGGGACGGCCGTGGGTGAGGGGAGATAGAAATCAATCTTTTCCCCACATAGTTGGAAGGAGATCCTCCCTACTGCCACATCGATTATCACCCCCGTAGTAGATAAGAATGGCCACCCTAGAATGATAGGAGTCTGCAAGTTGTCATCCATATCGATAACGGCGAAATCATATGGGATGACTAACCTTGCCCAATTAGATTGGTATGTCTTCCAGTATACCTACAGGGCACCTGACAGAGTGATTTGCTAGTAGGATGGTGACATTAGTAAGTTTCAGATCGGGCAACTGCAACTTCCTACTGAGGGAGAGAGGCATCAAACTCACGCTGGCCCCCAAGTTATAGAGGGCGCTCTCAATCTCTACATCCCCAATGGAGCAAGGAATAGAGAAACTACCCGAATCAGGTAGTTTTGATAGCGACTGGCGCTTAAGGACTGCACTGTATACTTCCCCAATGGGAGTCACTAAACACTTCTTAGGTTGGTCATGCTTAGAAAAAAGCTCCCTCAAAAATCTCAGATAGGAGGGTGCTTCTTTAAGAGCTTCCAAGAAAGGAGTGTCGACATATATCTTCAACAACAAATCTAAAACCCTTACAAATCGAGGTTCAAGCTTGAATCTGGCCACCCTTTGAGGGTATGGAAGGGGTAGCTGGTAAGGGCGGACTGGAGGTGACTGAACACTCCTCCCCTCTAAACTCTCAGTCCCTTCTTTTTGCATCACAACAGGTCCTATAGGTACAGTAATGGGAGCAGTCTCTTGAGGCACCATTACAGGACTCTCCACTAACCCATCAACTCTCGTAAAAACCACATTGATATGACCCATGGGGTTAATCTCGAGCTGGCCTGGTAATTGCCCCTACGGTCGGAATAACTGCTAATATGTTGAGCGATTTATGCTTTCTAGGTGTCCATCACCTTTTGATGGGAGGCCATGGCATTAAACTTGGAGTTTAGCTGATTAATTTGCTCATGAGAACTTCATTAGTCTTGGGTTGAGTCTAAATAAAACATTACATAAGACTATCCAAGTTTGATTTCTGTCAGGGGGTGGATTATATGGGACCTTGTGCTAAAAACCTGGGGGTTGATTAGCAGTGGGTGGTACAGGATTACTGTTTCTGTAAGAGAAATTAGGATGATTTCTCCACCCCGGGTCATATGTGTTTGAGTATGGGTTGTTTTGGGGGTGTGGGTTAAAATTTTGCATGCTATTAGATTGTTCCACTCCCTGGAAGTGGGCTTGATACTCAGCAGCTATATGGCCCTGGATACTATAAGCATCGCATATCACACTGACCTCATACATCATACCAAAAGACGTCCCAGGATTAGAAGTCCCCAGCTTGTCGATCCTTTGAGCAGGGGCATCAACTTTTCTAGCCAACATATCCACAGCATGGATATCATACTTGCCACTACCCCTCTTCGGGGGGTTGCGCTCACTAGACCAGTGATAGTTGTTGGCTGCCATGTCCTCTAGGAGAGCTTTTGTCGAATCAATTGATTTTCCCACAAGTGAGCCGCCAGCTGTAGCATCAACTGACTTCTTCAAGTTTTGATCCAGTCGATTTTAAAACATCTGAATCAAGAGCCAATCGGGGATGCCATGGTAAGGACACTAGCATTGGAGATCCTTGAACCTCTCCCAAGCCTCATATAGTGACTCCTTATGAAGTTGGGTGAATAAAGTAATGTCTGCCCTCAACTTGGCGGTCTTCCCTGGTGGGAAGTATTTACTGAGGAAGGCCACAGAGAGTGCATCCCATGTGTTGAAAGCATTTGGCTCCTCATTCTAGAGCCAATCTCTGGCTCAGTCTCTTAAAGAGAACGAAAAGAGCTGTTGTCGGATTGCATTTGTAGGTACCCCATTAAGTTTGACGGTGTCACATTTTGCAAGGAAGTTGCGAATGTGCATATTGGAATTCTCAGGCAGGTGACCTCAAAACTGATCTCTCCCACTAGTAAGATCAAGGCTGGCTGGAGTTCAAAGTTATGCACCTCAACTATCGGGCTCACTATGGAAGATGTGATCCCCAATGATTGTGGCATAGCATAGTCTCTTAGAACTCGAGTGTCCCTTCCAGCCATTGCAGATTTCGCTTTCTTCTTCCTGCGGGCGCTGGTTTGCCTGCAAGCAGTTGCTTCGATCTTAGGATTCAAGTGGAGTAGATTGTGGCCACCTTGACTGCATCAGTGCATACAAAGTAAGAACTATACTAAGCGTAAGCGCGTCCAAGCAAGGGTAAAGAAAAGCATAATAAAAAGAAAGAAAAACAAAAAGCCTAATCTTGAGGGTTTTGGTCGCTTCTGACTCTAAAACTAACAAGTTCTAAGACAACGACGCTAAAAACTTATTGTCTTAAAATGTTGCCGCAATTTTACGGTACCAATTGTAGTCAGCAATGGCAAGTACGGGTCGTATTCCACAGGGAACTTAGTTTTAGCCACCAGATTGATTTTAACACTCAATCCAGGCAAAACAGATTTAGATTGGTAAGAACTGAATACTACTAAAACTTGTTTAATTCGATATTAAAAAGGATCCTAGATTGGAATTCACCACACTATTATGCTATTTGGGATCGGAACTAGATCATGCAACCACGCCCACGCGAATAACTAACATGGAATGATCACAAATTAGAATACATCTATGCCTACTTTTGTAGGTTATTAGACTGGCTAATCAATCCTAGTTATCTATTTTCATGAAACTGGGATTGACAAAGACACATGATTGAGTAATCAACAGTTCCCAATTGAAACCCTAATTGTTTTCATGTTAAGAAATTCAATTGCTCACAAAGTTGCTCTAGACAAAGGATTCAACTTTCGTTGAAGTTCCAAATCCTAATTAAAAACATGAATACATCCCTCTCAGGCAATTTATTAAACACATGGCGTGCAAAGTGAGATCTCAATCATAAACATGGGCATTCATTCACAAAACCTAGAACATGATTACAAATAGCATAATAGGCGCTAATACCAACCGAAGATAGGGGAGTTAGCCACTAATTATTATAACAATTTCAATTACAAACAAGAAACTGAAGATCATGATGAAAGACACAAAACTTTGATCAGAATCACAGAGATAAAGGAAGAGAAACATACTTTAATTAATTGTCGATATCAATTCACAAACCAAAATAAGGAATTAAATGCTCCAATAGAATCTAGATTAGTACAGAAGCGTGTGAGAAAAGAACCCTAAAATCACCCTAAAGGTAGTCTGGGAAAATAAGATTTAAGATACCCCTCAAACTGCCATGAAAAGGAATTAAATCGCGAAAAGTCAGGGGACGCACGATCGTGTAAAAACACAGCCAGCTGTGCGCTTCTGCAAGAAAGTTTCTGCCTTCAGCGCATGGCCATGCATAAGCTACACACCCAACCGTGCATTCTTCTGGCTTCAATTTCTGACTTGCACAAACATGTTTATATGCACGGATGGTAGTGCAAGTGCCTTTCGCTTAACTTTTCAAGCCTTTGACCCGTCCAGCTGATCCTCAAACCTCGTTCCTTCCCGAAATGTTGCTCCTTGCTCTTTTGATCCAATAAGTGTCAAAATTCTTCTAATTGAGACCAACGCACCTATAAAAATGGGAATTGATCCAAGTAAGATAATTATGAGCAAAGATGAGCAACTTTTACCAAATCTTCCACCAATCCTAAGGAATATATGGAGAAGGTTAGTTTCATTGAATGGTTAAAAATAGTAAAAATAGAGGTTTATCAGTTTTAAACTGAGTTTTTACCATAGCAAAAAATTATTCGATGACAGAGGCAACTTGTACCTTATTTTAGAACAAGAAAGTCTAAGTGCATCTATTGAAGTCATCAACAATGCTTAAAGAGAACTTAGCACCAGTTATAGATGACACTCTACAGGGTCCCCATAGATCCATATGAATAAGTTGAAATGGGTTTTTAGAAGTAATGGAGCTTTTATTGAAAGACAATCTATGTGACTTAGCTAAAACACATGTTTCACAAAAGAAGTCAGTGACCTTGTGTTCTTTACAGGGGGAGATATGCTCTATTTTTGATAAAGATGTATGATCTAGTCTAGCATGTAAAACATCAAAAGAAATGGAATTTCATGCTGCATTATTGGAGATAACAAAAGATGGCAAGGAGTTAGAGGAATTGCTTGCTTTCTGATGATGGTGAGCACTAGAATGCGAGGTGTGTTGTGTCTATCCATTGTTTAAGGACTTAAGTTTGTATAATCCACCATCAAATGAAGTAATACCTACTACTTTCTCAGTTGTAAGGCCCAAAAAATGCATTATGGGGGTAAATTTTGGTGTAAAGAGTTTGATCAGTCAATAATTTGCCAATGGAAAGCAAATTGAACTTAAACTCTGGCACATAAAGAACATTTTTCAAAGTAAGGCTTGGGCATAAGGATATTTGGCCAACTTTAGCTACAGTTTTCAATCTTCCATTAGGAAGGATTACATGAATGGGTTTATCAAAGGTTATGGTAGAAGAGAAAAGGTTAAAATCAAAGGTTATATGGTCACTTGCTCTTGTATCTACAATCCAAGAGTTAAAACAATAGGCACAGCAAAGCATGCGCTAGAATGAGAGCCAATAATACCCGCAAAGTGGGCATAGGCACTGAGACCATCTTGTGGGGCCAATGACTGCTTACCTTGTATGAACTTCATCATCTCTTATGCTGGTGCTCGAACCATATGCTGATCCATTAGTCCCAAAAACTTGGTCTCTATGTTCTTTTCTCCTTCATCAAGAGGAGAATCCTGAACTGCATATTAATGCACAACATTAGCAGCAAATCTGACCCCAAGCCTTTTTATTCGTGCAGAATTGTCTTTAGGTCCCGAGTACCAATCAGGATAACAAATGATGTTGAAACATTGATCAACAGTGTGACCAGTTTTTTGACAATAAGGATAGAATCTCCTGCTCTTAAGTTTCTTAGGGTCTCTATTTCCCCTCTGGT
Organism: Carnegiea gigantea; assembly: GCA_029747015.1. Classification (NCBI taxonomy): domain Eukaryota; kingdom Viridiplantae; phylum Streptophyta; class Magnoliopsida; order Caryophyllales; family Cactaceae; genus Carnegiea; species Carnegiea gigantea. The sequence goes on from JAKOGI010000043.1 coordinate 732,601, forward strand.
TATTCTTGGTAAAAAGAGCAGTGGAAGCACATTATGTATCTTCAAGAACTCCAATGCATGGTCCTGATTTAAAACATTAGCAGCTATCTTTCTAGTGGTTCACATACTACTAGTAACTTGTTTTTGTTTTTTTAACCCTCTAAATCATGGAGTAGGCCTTGTTAACTGTAGGGAGAGGGCCAATCAAGAGGATTTGACCTCTAATAGTGTTATAATCATCATTAGGATGCATCAAGAATTGCATCAGTTTTCTTCTCTGATCCAGTTCCACAGTTTTCTAAATAGCAGTGCAAGTCTCACCACAACTGCATATAGGCACTTCAGACCAATCAACTAATTCACCCAAAGTTTTATGAGTTTAGTTTAGTAAACAACTACACTAGCGATTCCTTGATATAACTTAGAAATTTCCTTCTCCAATTGATACAATAGGGGTCCATTATTTTTACCGAATCTCTCTATTAATTCATTTTATAATTCTTGAGCAAAATTCACATACAAAAAAGCTTCAGACAGATCAGAAACCATATAATTCAACAACCAACTCACTAGCATGCTATCAGATATAATCCATTAGCTATGGTTGGGAGAATTTATAGCAGGTTTGCAATAAGTTCCATCAATAAAACCAATTTTAGCTTTAGTGTTGAGTGTAAACCTCACTGATTTTGTCAATCTTTGAAAATTAGATCCATTAAGGTTGATGTTCACCAACTGTAATCCTAGATGATCTAAACCTTGAAGAAAAAGTGGATCATCATTGTAGTTCTCAATTTGCCTCTGATATGTGTGAAGAACCTCATTATTTGCCATTGTAACTTTAAGATTAAAGATAAAACAATTTTCACTGAAAAAACTCAATTGAAGATCAAGGTTAGAGGAACCTACATTGGTAAGTTGTATAGCTAAATTGATTGGGGAATCAAACCAATTAATCAAGGAAGAAAAGAAAATTTATGTAAGGGAAGATAAGCTAGATCTACTGATGATACAAATCAGTTGATTGAGAAAGAGGAAAATCAAGAAGGATGATTCAGGATCTCAACCATGTGAGCTCTGATACCATATTAAATTTTACACCAATTAGGCTTTCAACAAAGAATCATGTATATAAGCTCAAATGAGATTCTAGCTCAAAACCAATTGGCAATGGGTGGAGTAACTCATAAGCTTATATACAAGCTGAAGTCCTTTAATTTTATCAATGTGGGACAACACCCGCTTTTATATTCTTTGTATTTTATCAATGTGAGATAATACCCACTTCCATACTCCAACACGCCCCTCACATGTGGGTTACTAACAAGGCCCAACACATACTAATAAGACCCAATACGTGCACACAATTTTAATCAAATAGGGACAGTAGAAAATCAAGATCGAGGTAAACTTAGGCCATAGAATTAAGTTGTTGAAAGCGAAAGAAATCTTAAAGAGAAGGACCATTATTTATTGCTGCTAAGAATGCCGCTATACATGTATCTACACTCATCATATATGCAGAAAAATGAATCTAAGAAAAGGCTAACTTACTAAATAAGAAGAGAACAAGTAGTTAGTTTCTACAATGGCTGCTGTGGCATAGTTTGTTAGTCAGTAATCTCAACATTAATGACGAAGAGACAATGCTATATTGGTATATTAAATCCTTTTTTCCCCCTTATTATCAACAACACAAATCATTAGTATAAGAGATGCAAAATAAAAGTCCGTAAAATTAAAACTTGTGTTGAGAACTGGATAGCACATGATTTTTTTTAATTTTTTTTCTGAGGCAAGTAATAGTGTCTACTTTGTATTTATTTTACATATACAAGTTATAACTTTTGCAAGGCATAAACTACTTGATTGCCAAACCATGTAAAAGTGGAATTACGGCTTAAGGCATGATACACCCATAAGGGGTGCAAGCCAATAACTCGACGGCTTAAGTTCCTCAAAAACCCTAGTTCCTCGACTATCCTTCTAATATAAAAAGGGGGCCCGTCTATGAGGAAACACATCAGAGAAAAACATCGAGAGTTCTCTAGAGACAGTTTCTGCACAAAAATTTAGTGCTCTTAGGCTGTGGGATTGTGAAGGTTTTCTGTATTATGAGTTCCTTCCACGACCAGTGATTCAAGCCAAGGTTTGATCGTCTTCCGCTGCACGATTAAGGTAAATTTATCTACCCTTAATTCTTTTCATAAATTCCTTCATTAATATCAGAGCCAATCGGCTTGTTTCCTAGTCAGATTACTTGTATGATTTCTTGAAATTTATGCCAAGGAAATTATGTTTCTATTTGTATTCATCACGAATAAACTTGAAATTTAATGCCCTTATTTCATGTGCAAATCCTTGATGAATTTTCATGAAATTGCAAATTCTGATAGAGCTTGATGAGAGCTTTAATTTGATGTATTATAGGTATGCTTTGGTTTGGTATGCTATGCGGAATTGGGGAATGAAATTCTAGGGCTCATTGCGTCTGAAACCCTAACTTCATTTCTCAATCAATGATTGCGTTCAATTAACTTGCCGATTGATGCATGTGTTGCGTTGCTCATTTGATTTAGATTAAAAGCCCTCAACTTATTGTTAGGTTTGATCGGAAATTTACCCAAATTCTTGCAAAGTATGAGCCGTGAATTATAGGGCTTGGGTCGGACATATGCAATCTGATTTCGATCATTTGTGGCCATTGTTTCCTTCAATTGATTTGTGTGTTTTGTTACCCATAAAATTATGAGCAAAAGCCCTACATCAATTTTGAAAATACACCTCAAATTTGGACATAATTTTGCAAATAACTACCGTCGAGTTCAGTCGATGGTTAGAGTTCATGTTTTGAACCATTTTTGATCGATTTTGAGCAATTTCGGCCATTGATTTAAGCAATCGATTTGTGGAAAAGGTTCAGAACATCATTAGAAGCAAAAGCCCTCAAACAATTTCCCAAAAAATGCCGAAATTTGGCATTCTTTCACCGGAAAATGTCTACGGTTAGGGCTCGTATTTTTAAATTCGTTTTTGATCCATTTTTGGCCGTTGTTCTTACAATTGACTTGTGTTTTTTGCCTACCATGAAGTTATAAGTAAATACCCTATGAAATCAGTCACCAAATTGCCGAAACTTGGCTGAAATTTAATCAGTTGTGTGCGCAGTTTCATCGACCATAATAACTCAATTTTCAGGTTGTTTTGCCCAGTTTTTCGCAAATTGATTATCCAAATCAGTCCTAAAATGCATATAGCTTGAATATCAACAAGCAATTTGGATCAATTTGAGAAAAAAAGGTGGTTTTGACGTCGAGTTGGCTGACGTGTCGTGTGGCCCGTTTTTCTGTGCAATCGGGTCATGGCCTGGGCTGTTGGCTAACCCTACGTGCAAGGCACGTGACCCAGGGGTTATGCAAGTAAGGGGTTTGATTGTTGACTTAGGTTGACCAAAAGGGTTGACTTGTCGATCAAAGGGTTGATTAAATTGATCATAAGGGTATTGAGCATATGAATTTATATAATTTGATTGAAATTGCTTATAAGATTTCTCAAATATTCTCTTTTTTGTGAATATATATTTGTGATGCTTGATTTTTTTTTTTTTTTGAGAATGAAATTTGTGTGATTCCTAGAGAACCTTTTATTTTGAACATATTTCATTCTATTGAATTTCAAGAGAGATAGGAACACGTTGATTTAATATCATTGACATTATTTTGAGTGAAAATCTTATGAAATCTCTCTGATGTTTAGCTCATTTGTTTTCAATTGAATTTCTTTCTATATGTAATAATTATATATATGCTTGATTGAAATTCATGAAATATTATGTTACATATTATGAGAATATGTTTCATATGTTGCACGAAAAAAGTTATATATGTACCCTCCCTAAATAATTTGGGTGAGAGGACATTGAAATTTCTCAAAAAATATATTTTTGACAATTTTATTAAACATACAAATAATGCCTCATATGATTAAATTCATTTTTATATATTTATGGATATATGTTGAACTTTCTTGAAATATCCTTGAAGTTAGCATATCCTCTTTGATTAGAAATTTGAGAATTTCTTGTAGAATATTTCAATTTGTATTGAGTGTTCTTGCAACTTGAAATAAAGCGATAAAGTTAATTACACTAAAATATTCATTCCTATAATGATGATTGGGAGCTATATGTAAACTTTTGAGTTAAGGGTTTATGTTTGTGTATATTAACTCTATCGGTTATTGCCAAGTTATATGGATTAGTATATGCTAAAATATTATACATATGTGTGTTATTGTGCTGATTGTAAAACTTTTGTATTTTACAAGCATCATGTCAGCTACTGTAATAGCTAGACTTAGATCTCTCGTTATAAGGTTTGACAATTATAAGAAGAGCTCATATGTCTTTGTGAGGGAGCACTTGAGGCACATGCCAAACATGGTTAGTGAATTGGCTAAAATGGGCCATGAATTGACCAATGAGCAACAAGTTCATGCTATGATCTGTTCCTTACCTAATGACTGGGGCCATATTAAGATGGTCTTGTCTCGAACTAAATATATTGTTATTTTCGAGGGCATCAGGTGACTACTTGAGCTAAAGGAAGAGCGGCAAGAGGCCGTTAAAATGACAAGTGCATAAGTGCGCCTGTCAACCTCTAATTCAAGGAATTGTTCTACAAGGAAGGACCAAGGGAACTGGATTGGCAAGACTCAGTCAAATGAGGAGACTGAGCATGACCAACAAGGCAAAGAAAGATGTGCATGGAAGAAGGATTTAATAAAAGTTAAGTGCCTCAACTGTGACCAAATAGGTCACCACGCTCGTGATTGCATTAAGGTACTTAGCAATATCTCCTAGTGAATTTTGTGTTGCTAGTAGTATTCTTCTTTATGAAGTTAGTACTATGTGGATTGTAGGTTCAAGAATCTGAACCAAAGAGCTAGGAACCAAAAATCTTTATTGGGCTTCCAATGGGTTCCTACATGGTTCGATGAGGACACATGTGGAGACAACAATAAGATGATTGTTGGAGGAATTGGAGCATGCAAGCTAGTCCTGCATAGGTCGATACCTAATCCCTATGTGAAAGCCTACTTGCACCTTGGATTAGTTGGAATAATGTTGTTATGTTGGTTTTATTTGACTATGTTCATGCCATTGAAGCCTAGTTAGTTTTCTTTAAAAAACACCTTTAGCTTTGGTTGTGCTTTATTAGAAGTGGTTTGCTTGTAATGAATTAGATATTTGTTCCATTAATTCAAGTGTTTGTTTTTCCGTATTCACATAATTATGATGATGTGAATGCTCATTTATCATGCTAGACTAGGCCATAAGGGTCAAAAGATCATATATGCTAAAGCTAGCAAATAAGATTTGCTAGCTAATATTAGTGGATTAACCCACTTTAGAGCATAGTTTATAGGAAAAACAATAAGAAAACCATTTAACTTTCAAAAAGTGTCACTAAGAACCTTATTTCCATTGTAGTTAATTCATTTGAATTTTCATGGTTCAATGAATGTGATAATAAGGCATAGAGCTTTTATGTGTCATCACATTTCACTTGATTTTGTCTTGTTTATTTGAGTGCAGATGAGTCTAAAGTGATAAGTTACTTTAAACATGTAAGCTTGATCGAAAATCAATTAAACCCAAGAGGTTAAGACCTCAAAGACCAAATCATTATGAAATATATGTTGATATTATTTTAGTAAATATTGTGATGGAAAAGGAATAGTTTATTAGGTAACTATCAGGAAGCATCTACAACAAAATGTTGTTGTGGAGAAAGAAAATAAGAATGTTATTTGATATGGTAGGATCAATAATTGCACAAAATTTCTGAATCTCCTGTTAAGGGGATCTCCTTTTGCTGCAATATGTGATCTTAACCTTGAACTTGTCAAGTAAGCCCATATAAGCTATGGATTAGAGCCTAATCTGAGAATTTTTGGACCTCAGAGAGAAAAGAAGAGCGTCTTTATGGAATACTCTAACCTTGAAAGTTTTTAATTCATTAGGCTGTAAGACAGTAGGAGTGCAACTAAAACTTAAACAATATATATCACATTCTAAAGAAATGGATTTCCAAAGAATGGTAAGATAGGTCAAGGCTTGTCTCTATTAGCTCTCCAAACTAAATCAGATTTCTTAATTTGAGTGGGGGGATTTTAATTGATGATGAATAAGTTTATCATCAGGATCCACCTTTATCATGAAGAGCGAACGAAAGTGATCCTATTCTAGCCCCAAGTGGGAGCAAGATGATTGGTCTTGGTTTGAGTGGGAGTAAAATCAATCCCAAAAGGAACGACCTAAGTTATATGAATCTCTGCTAACACATGGTTGTCAGAAAGTACTCCTTCATGCTATTTGGGCAATGAGGTACATGAAACTTTTGTACATTCCTACATAATGGAAATGAGCAAAGATGCTCTTTCTGACCCTTTTAAGGACAAGTGGACTAATACAATGGAAATAAAAATGGAATAAATAAAGGTGAACAGTTGGTTGACCTTTTAGGACTCAAAAGTTATTTGAGAACAAAATAGTTCTTAAATTGTAAGGCTAATGGCACAGTTGGCATCAAGCTTAAGTTATTGCAAAAGGGTAAACACAATAGGATATGATCAACTACAAAGAGTTTTACCCTCTTACTATGTATGTTATCCTGATTTTACCTTTCTCTAGCTATTATTGCCAGTTTGGACCTAAAGTCACATCATATGGGTGTGTAAATACCAATATCAAAGAGGTCTAAGTGAAGTTAGGCTGAAAAGGATCACAAACATGAGGTTTGTAGACATCTGAGGTTAATTGTAGCCTTAAAGACTCTTCAATGGATTGGTATACTTGTAGTTATCTCTAGTGGCTGCACTCTGATTGTTACCAAAAGGTCTAAAAGAAATTTTATAGTCAAGTCATTATATGTGGATGACTTATTAACAGCTAGAAATGGTGTAGAGTTACTAAGTAAGGCAATAGGCCTTGTTATCATCTAACTTTAAGATGATCAATATAGGTAAAGTAGCATATGCTCTTAAAATAAAGCTTCTGAGAGAATATTCAAAGAGGTTAAGAGAATGACATCAAAAGACCTTTGAATAATCTAATACGCATTTATGACCTTATTGGTATTCACGTCAACAACGGTGAGACCTTACAATAAAATGTGTCACACTCTACTAGAAAAGGACTAATAAGCAGAACTTACTTTGTTAGGTACAGTTAGAAGTCTAATGCATGATGTATTTATGCATCACATATGGTATCTTTATATAGATATCAACTGGACCTGAGACTAGCATAGTTGCAGAAAGTTAAGTCACAAGGAACCTAAAAGGAACCTCCCATTATGCATTTTTTAGTACGTAGGCAATAACTTGCATCAGAAGGGATGCAACGGCCTTAACTGTGGTAGGTGTAGATAAGAAATGAATCTCCAAATATGTCTTCTAACTTAGTAATAGTGCTAAAGTGGCAAGAACCAGTCATATGTTGCCTTGGTATAGGAAGAGCTTATGGCTCTATTCTTAAAAGCGCAAGAATCTGTTTGGTTGAAGAGGTACTTGGATTATTTGGTTGGTGGACCAAATAGTACTATCCAGTAATGGTTTACTGGGACAACTTGTGATCACATGTACCAAGAACCTTAAGTATAGTCATAAGACCAAATAGATTGAACATAAGGTTTAATTTTGTAAATGGCATAGTGATGCACAAAGATAGTGAATATAAACTATTTCCCTACGAAGGAATTGGTTGTAAAGCCATTAAGCTGGCCCTAGTAAGGGGGTATATTTGTTAAGCACATAAAGGCTCATTAGTCTTCGTAGATGACAACTATGCCCTAGCATGTTGTTCACTAATTGTTTTCCCAATGCTCACAAGTGATTGTATAATATTGTGAAATTTAAATAAATTATTTAACATACACTTGTTATTAGAATGCTTGAATATGCATTCTTATTCATGGATGCTTATGTCCATTCTTGAATGTGAAAAGTATGTCGGGTAGACTTGAGATTAGCCCTCTCACACGGGTAACCGCCTCCATCGATCTGAGTATCGAGGGGAGATGAGACAGGATTTTAAGTAGAATTATCAGAAGGATAGTTATGAGAACTTGTCAACTTAAAATCATCAATGTCGCCTTGATAATGACAAAAGGTCATTATAACACATGGGTAAAAATGAATTTTACCTAGCCTACCTTGAAGAGGCCAGATGTGTGTTCAAGTTAATGAGTAGATTTTGGAACTCAATTTGAACAATATGGTGTCCAAATATCATCTGTACAGCATTTTGGTTAAAGAACCGATAGACAAACGCTCCATAGGAAAGGAGAGAATGTTGTAGCACATGTTTCATACCATGTGTGCAAGAGACGATCAATCGGGTTAATATAAGTTAGATCTCTAATTATATTTATGTGAGACCCTACAAGGTTATGGCCTTACATACTTGTACCCTCAGGACTCCAATCAAGTGACTTAAGACTCGATTCAATGTTCGTTATCTTAGTATGTTGCCAAAGGATCATGAGTGACTCAGTCTGGCAGGACATGTATAGAAAAATGAGTTAGATTTGGTCGAGAGTGTCGTCAGAAGAGGAAGATCATTCACGAAATCTCAATAATTTCTATTCACCGGTGTACCAGTTATGACATATGGTCATAATTGTGAATATGACATATAATGGTTTGATGAGATCAAAATGAGACATCTTAATGAGATAAAATGATATAGGGAACTTGCGTACTTCTAACTACTCATGTGCGGCTCTCAACGAGAGGCTATATATTCCTAATAAATGTATAGCATAGATCTCTCACAAGTATGCTAGTTGCACGACCTATTTACCGAGTATGAAGATTGTGCAGAAATAAAAGAAAAATAAGTTTTTCTTAAGGTGAAAATAAGCACCCCCTTATATGTAAGTGGGAGATGTTGGACTTAGGGCGTGATACACCCATAAGGGGTGCAAGCCCAATAAGTTGACGGCTTAAGTTCCTCAGAAACCCTAGTTCCTCGACTATCCTTCTAATATAAAAAGGGGGTCAGTCCATGAGGAAACACATCAGAGAGAAACATTGAGAGTTCTCTAAAGATAGTTTCTGCACAAAAACTTAGGGCTCTTAGGCTGTGGGATTGTGAATGTTCTCCATATTGTGAGTTCCTTCTACGACCAGTGATTCAAGCCAAGGTTCAATCATCTTCCGCTGTAGGATTAAAGTAAATTTATTTATGCTTAATTCTTCGTATTAATTCTTTCAAGTTGTAAAGCTTTCCCCCTCCTATTCTTGCATCCTCACACGCACCCATCCAAAATTTTCCAAAACCTAATTTTGAATTTTGAATTTTAAAAATATTTTAGATTATTGGCAGTTATACATTAAATAAATTGTGAGGGATTGGCAGTTACATGTTTAGCAAAAGTGATAATTGATGGATGATCAAGAATCTTTAATTTGGTAACTGCAAATAAATTCTCAGCTCCCCTTCGCCTTTTTCTACATATCTTATCTGAATTATACTGCCTGCCTTTGATCAAAATTCATCAATTTATGTCAATCCTTTTATTAACTTTTTTTTTGGGGCAAAGTTAATGCGATCTATATTCCTTGATTAAAGGTAGTTGTTTTTTTATAAATAAAAAAAGGAGGTAGTTTCCTTCCCTCCTCATCTACACCTCTATCTCTTCAGTAACTGTATTTTTTCTTTAACGTTCGGATTTTAGTTTTCATTTTTGGATAACAATTTTCAAGCTTCAATCTCATGGGTGACTGAATTAATTTTAAGGCAGGCTAATATTGATGACTTAAATGGGGAAATGGGGAATGGCAATATATGATGAGCTACAGTTGAAGGTTACGTTATAGTTGGGAAAAGTCTAGCAGTGGGGAGAAAGAAAATTTTATGTACATGTAGGAGTCCATGAATGTCACGAAGCAATTCAAAGCAAGATAACTACCATGGTGATCATACTTATGGATGATCAAGAATCTTTAATTTGGTAACTGCAAATAAATTCTCAGCTCCCCTTCGCCTTTTTCTACATATCTTATCTGAATTATACTACCTGCCTTTGATCAAAATTCATCAATTTATATCAATCCTTTTATTAACTTTTTTTTTGGGCAAAGTTAATGCGATCTATATTCCTTGATTAAAGGTAGTTGTTTTTTTATAAATAAAAAAAGGAGGTAGTTTCCTTCCCTCCTCATCTACACCTCTATCTCTTCAGTAACTGTATTTTTTCTTTAACGGTCGGATTTTAGTTTTCATTTTTGGATAACAATTTTCAAGCTTCTATCTCATGGGTGACTGAATTAATTTTAAGGCAGGCTAATATTGATGACTTAAATGGGGAAATGGGGAATGGCAATATATGATGAGCTGCAGTTGAAGGTTACGTTATAGTTAGGAAAAGTCTAGCAGTGGGGAGAAAGAAAATTTTATGTACATGTAGGAGTCCATGAATGTCACGAAGCAATTCAAAGCAAGATAACTACCATGGTGATCATACTTTTTGCCTTCATGGGAGAGTTATTGACGATGTTGACGGTAAGGAGAGACTTCAGTAGCGTAATTTTGTTGTATTGATCTATTATTAGTATGCTTGTCAAAAGTTAATCTAACATGATTGCAAGAGTACCCCAACCAAACACGAAATTAAGTGGGTTTGAATAAAGATTTTTAACTCTTTCAATTACAAGGTTTGATACGTTTAACCTATTTAATCAATTTGTTTGAGTTTGGGTTGAGAATTGTGACACAAAAAAAAAAACCCTATATAACCCATCTAATTAAATAGGTTAAATAGGTTTCCTTCCCTCCTCATCTACACCTCTATCTCTTCAGTAACTGTATTTTTTCTTTAACGGTCGGATTTTAGTTTTCATTTTTGGATAACAATTTTCAAGCTTCTATCTCATGGGTGACTGAATTAATTTTAAGGCAGGCTAATATTGATGACTTAAATGGGGAAATGGGGAATGGCAATATATGATGAGCTGCAGTTGAAGGTTACGTTATAGTTAGGAAAAGTCTAGCAGTGGGGAGAAAGAAAATTTTATGTACATGTAGGAGTCCATGAATGTCACGAAGCAATTCAAAGCAAGATAACTACCATGGTGATCATACTTTTTGCCTTCATGGGAGAGTTATTGACGATGTTGACGGTAAGGAGAGACTTCAGTAGCGTAATTTTGTTGTATTGATCTATTATTAGTATGCTTGTCAAAAGTTAATCTAACATGATTGCAAGAGTACCCCAACCAAACACGAAATTAAGTGGGTTTGAATAAAGATTTTTAACTCTTTCAATTACAAGGTTTGATACGTTTAACCTATTTAATCAATTTGTTTGAGTTTGGGTTGAGAATTGTGACACAAAAAAAAAAAAACCCTATATAACCCGTCTAATTAAATAGGTTAAATAGGTTTACCTAATTACCATTTATTTTTTGGGGAGAATTGTGAAAACGCCAGGATTAATCAAGTCAATTTTTCTTTTGTGATTGTGGATCTTGTGCAGCATGGATAATGGTTGTGTTATAATTATATATTAAACTCAAAAGATTGATTTATGGTTCTTGCTAATCATATTTTAGTCAAAATGTTAAGTTTGTAAACAGGTAACCGGATAACCTGAACCTAATTCATTTATATTAAACAGGTTAATAGGTAAATTTTAGGTCCAACCATTTAAAAAATAAACGGGTACAGGTCAAGGTTTTCAACATGTTAGGCTTAAGTCAATCACTTCTCAACCTGCTTAAGTTTGACACGAATACGAACTCAACCTGATCTGACCTATTTGACAGTCCTAACTATTAGCTTTTGTTTCTCTTTTGGTCATGTATGATCCTTTTCCATGATTAAGGATAAGAAAATAGTCAAAGAAAGGGCCAGGTAAGCGTGGGCAAGAAGGAAGAAGACGAGTGATGAATCATTATAACGTGTTATTATATTATTATAGTTAGAAACATAAGCTAATATACAATAGATCAAATTGGCTAAGGAACGGTACTATAGATTTGTGATTGGGATTGAATTGCTTAATTTGCAGATGTAAATTTATGAGATCCATTATTTTAATAAACTGTGAAAATTAATGTTTTCTTGGCCTTAAATAACAGTTGGTTTGATTTTTGTTGGGAATATCACACATAAGTAATGAAGTCCCGCATTGGAAGTTTGAAAAAGAAGGGTCATGGTATATAAGTCAAGTAGGCTACTCCTCCTATTACCAATTGGTTTTAGGATGGAACCTCACTTGGGTTTGTTGTCATGGACCTTGGTTGAAGTGAGCTCCCTCCTTGAATCTTCCAACAAGTGGTATTAGAGCCGATGGTGCGTTCGGCTAGGCGACAAAGGTGTGGCATGGTGGACCCCATGGACGAGCTTGGTGAAGTGACACATAGGTGTTGATCGAGCGGTAATACGTATGCTGCAGCGTGGCTCGATGGTGTGGATAAGCTCTTGATGGTGGTTTGATACCTTGGTAAAGGCTTCCGCTCAAGGGGGAGCTTGTGCATTAATGTGGTGTGGAAAAGACTCATGTGTGAGGGAGAGATTGTTGGGAATATCACATATGAGTAATGAAGTCCCACATTGGGAGTTTGAAAAAGAAGGGTCATGGTATATAAGTCAAGTGGGCTACTCCTCCTATTGCCAATTGGTTTTAGGATGGAACCTCACTTGGGCTTATTGTCATGGACCTTGGTTGAAGTGAGCTCCCTCCTTGGATCTCCCCAACAATTTTGTATGTAAATTATGAGATTTGTTATTTTTTATTACACATTGAATTTCTGGTCAAATTAGGATTGCATCAATTGGGTTGAACCTTGACACTACAATTATATACTCAAAATTTTTATATCTCTAGTGATAACTATATTTGTTTCATTACTAATTGGTTCGTATATCTATTTTAATTCTCATTTCATTTTTATTGAATTAAAAATTGAAACTTTAAGTTTCCATTCACTTTTAATAAGGCATGATTTTAACTATATGTTTTAGAAGAGCTCAAACTCATACTTCAATTTTAATCGTACTCATTTCTCTTGAGTTGTAACTTCGCCAGTAATATTCCAATTTAACTTAGGTAAGTCATCATAATTTTTTTCCACAACTATGTGAATATTATTGTGTTCCTTATTTGGTTAATGTGCTTTTTTATATGAATTATCTCACATTATTTTGTTTCTTTTACCCATGTCATCCACATCAATATAATGCTTTCTTTTGTTTTAACTTTTTTTTCCCCTCTGTTGAGAAACTAAGGACATACCATGATGCAGAAATATTGCCCGGATCTCGCCTATTAAGTGCTGCCCACGAACATGCTGAGTCGGATTGACGGTGGCTACTAGAGTCACCATAAAGCATCACACTCCAAACCCGAGCCCGATCGATGGCTAGGCTAACTTGAGAGGAAAGGAGAGAATTGGGGATCATGTATTTCGGATTCTGTCACCCCCATAATCAAGCTCTAAACATCTTAAATAGCAGCACGTAACTATAACTATCAGTAGGAATTTCATGGGCATGATTAATACGCAATTCACCACTTTGTAACTGGCCAATTAATGGGACAATTAGTATGGCTGTTACTTTACTCAATAGCTCCCCCTCAGTCACATAAACCATAAGTTGCCGTTTTCTCTCCCAACTAATCTCTTCACGCCTCATACTGTGAATGGAGCGTGCGACCAGAAAGTAACCAATAGTATTATATCAAGTCACCATCTAACTGACATAATACTTTCATAAAATAGATACCTCAAATCATCCTTAGCATCACCAAAGGCATACATAATCCCTTTATGTCATATGATATATCATATGATTATATACTCAATATAATCGGGGCTTATATGGTGATGATGGATAGATTTTTCCTTAAACACTCATGAAATTCCATCTCAGCTTGACAGCTTTTCTAACGTGTTCTCACTGAACCGTATACATCATGGCCCTTAAGAAACACATTAAGGTAGTATCATCAAACTTTGACTTCATATCATAGCTTTAAGTCGAAGGGTTATCGTCCATAGGGCCACACAGTGATAAGAGATAGGGAAGTCAATTGTCACTCCATGTGTGGGTCATCTTATAAGCTCACAAGTATGAAATGTGTGTCATGACATAACTCCCACTCAGCTGGGTACGTCACTCTTTATGCCATGTGAATCGGCAGTCTAGATTTTCACCCAAAAATCTAACCTAAGCCACTACATAAGCATACTGTATGTTAATCTTGACACTCAATATTTGGTTTTTAAGGTTTCAATATCAAATCTTATTTCATACTCGACTCCCTTGAGTCTCATCTGAGACTCACTAAGGTGACTATTTCATTTTACTCATATACTTCTAATGTAAGTAATTATATTGCACACCTAGTGCCAATATAATTTAGTCTTATCCTGCCTGCTACTCAAGCACCAGGGCGATTGTCTGTATGACTAGGCCAATCAGAATCTGTGACATTTCAATATGCCTAACATGCAACTATAAATCATGAGCATTTTGCCCATTTATAAGGAAACACCTCTACCACAAGACACATCTAAGCACTAAACCTATGAATTCCTAGACTCAACAAATGAGTTTTGAACACATCACTAGGAAAAGGTTTAGTCAAGGAACATAATCACCTTGTTAGCCAATATATACCTCACGCTAATGCTTTTTGTCTCCATGACATGGCTCTCCCACCCAGGGTGAAGGCATGTCTTGAGGTTGACCTAGACTCATCCGGATCACTGCCTCAATTGGAATTTGAGTATCCTCTCAGCTTAAGGTCTCCTCCTTGATAGCAAAAGACTAGATTAGCAATACCACGAAGGTAACACTTGATTCTCTTGACGACTTGTCAATCAGCAAGTCTTGGATTACTTTGATAACGACTTACCAAACTAACCGCAAAGCAATGTCAGTCCATCTACATAACATGACTTGCATTAAGCTTCCCATCACACCGACGTTAGGTACATTGTTCATTATCTCCATTTTATCATCTGTTTTAGGCATTGATCAGGACTCAAGATTAGACCCTTCTCAACTGGAGTATCTACAGGTTTGGAATTATAAATTCAAAATCATTCCAAGATGTTTTGATGGACACATCTTGGGATGGTTTTGAACTATTTCGACTCCTACGACATACTTGTTTTCACCCATGTCCTTCATCTCGAAGACATAGGAAAACCACTTTTAAGTAACTTTGATCAACTCCAAGCTTGTCCCAGCCAATAGTATATAATTAGCGTACAGGGTAAGAAACATAATCCCTCTAATTGAGCTTTTGACATACATATGATGGTCTTCTAAAACTATAGATAAGCCAAACTAAATTATGGATCCAAGGAATCTAAAGTACCAAAATCTGGAAGATTGCTTAAGATCATATATGGATCTTTTAAGCTGACACACCTTGTTCTCTTGTCCCTTTGATACAAAACTAATGGGTTAGTTCATATAAATCTCTCCCTCAAGATTAACATTGAGTAAGGCAGTCTTTTTGTCCATTTCAAACATCTTAAAGTCCAAATGGGCAACTAGGACTAGGACTAGCAGGGTCTGAACTCATCGATCAAACCATTTACCCCACCTTTTATCTTGAAAAACTCATGTGCTTTTCTTACCATTGATTCCATCTCATCTCTTATGGCACTCATTCACTCTTTGTGATTTGGTGAATCAATCACCTCTTGATAAGAGGTAAGATCCTTAACTTCCAAGAAAGTGCATATGAACATTTCCTCTTCAACTTAGAAATGTCGTTAAGGAATTCTTCCATGCACACTCCTTTGGATCCTAGGACCTTTATTTTTTCTGCCTAGGTGATAAGTCCCTCTCTCTTTCTCTAAGAGGTATGAGACCATGAATTTCTCTCCCTTTCTCTAAGAGGTATGGGATCCTAAATACGAGGAGAAAATTACCCCCACTTTCCATTGGAGGTGGGATCCTGAATGTGTAGAGTAACTGCATGTTTAGGAATGAGAGATTAAGAATAAACCTCATTATCAGGCTGACTCTTCTCAACATTTTGGAGATTAAGGACGGTCTCATTCTCCTTAATAGACAAACCTTCACCATTCTTTGGTGACTTAGTGAGAATTCAAATCCTCCCCCTCACCGAGAGATGGTTGAAAGTCTTGTTGTAACTCATACAAATTGAGGTCCATTTTAAATTTCACCAAAAGCCTGGGAGCTTATCCTTAAGAAAATCGACACTGCAGGAATTCATTTCACAAAGAAGATGTTTACAACATTGATTATTTCAAAAAGTCCTGATATTTCATTCCAATTGAGTGTTACTTCCGTTATAAAGTATATGAACACATCAAGTACCTAATAGCGGTGAGATAATAGGTATATATATATGTATCATGAACATATCGCTCCATGATGTGCTGTCATATTCATGGGTCCATAGATGTCTGCAATGAATTAACACTAAGAGGTTCGATGGGCTCGAAGCCTTACTAAAAGACTTCGTAGTTATTTTGCTAGCTGAACTTGACTCACACAAGGGCACCTTAACCCTAATGAGCCGGCCTTAAAAGACTATATTTAGCTAGTTTGATAACTCTATGTTGACCCTCATGATCAAGTCGAGCATGCCTAAAACATAATCGTAAATGAGGCAAATATGGAAGATGTCTTGTTTTGTTCAAAATATTGAAACATCTTTTAATGTGACATGGCCAAACAAATTGCCATTGTAAACAATATCTAAGACTTCTAGATGAAAATTAAAGAGAAAACTAATCTTGGAAACAATAGACACAAAGGAATACCGCACCCCATGTGAAGAAAAAAACACATTCTTTTAATGGAGATATGTTCTCATTTCAAGGACATCTTTTCCACCATCGTTACCTAAAACGACAGTTTGTGAACTCACCGGGTAGCGATGAAAGTTCACAAAATTAGCTCAATCCTAAACTATGTGTTTGATTGTTCCCGTGTCTACAATTTTCTAGGAACCATAGTAGGCAACTGATGCTTGAGAGCTCACAAAATATTCAGGAACGTTTGTGAGAGAATGTACCTTACTCAGCTTGGGCCAACCTCGAGCTTAGGATCCCTCTTTCATAGTTGTAGCACTTCACATGTGCTAATGCGTCTCCTTATTTCCCTTAGCCTTTGCCCTTTTTGCAATGACAAGCTTAGGTCCGCAACTTTAAGAGGAAATGAATCTAGACGAATCTGATGCTAAATTAATCCTATGTGTACTCAACAAGGGGACAACTTTTAATTTCCTTACTAGATCGTCATTGATGCAATACGACAAAGTATAGCATGTTGATCAATCCATTCTCGAACCACATTTTTTGGTATGCCTTTATATTTTCTCGATACTGCTCACTAGCAGTACCATCTTTGCCATTCTAGGAGACCTAGAACCTGACAAGTGTTCTAACACTTTACGCTCACACTTTGTGTCATAGTCAACGCTATCAAGGTGTTCGTTGGTAAACAAATTACCAACTGTATGTTAATTGCCATATCTAGAAATATATATTTTAAAAGATGGACCTTAGGCATATTTTTAAATAATTAAATTATCAAAATCTCCATCATTCATGTCGTGTGATCGAAAATTTTGCTAAGCTCATAATCATCACATATAAACATTAATTAGAAGTTTTTATAATTTAATTATCATATATTTCCATAAAACCAAATTTATGGAAAACTTTATAGTCAAACAAATTAACATTTTAGAAATATCACAAAGATATTCAACTTTATCATATAAACCAAATTTACATGAAGTTACATAAGATGAATTTATATAACAACTAATATGTCATTTTAAACTCTATCAATGACGTATCAATTATAAAATTCAGATTATTATAGAAAACGCATTTATATAATAAAATGAATCTATATTGCGAAACATATTCGAATAATAACATGTTACAAAAGAAATTCATTAAAGACCAAGGACCAATATATAAAACATATTTATATAATTATAGATAACATGAACCTTATTCAAATGTCACTCCCAAATTATAAAACACATTCATAATTTTATAAATTTAGATTTCATGAAACGAATTCATAAAATATTACAAAATTACATAATTCATAGTAAACATGAGACGAATTTATATTCGTTAATTTAGGCAAGGAAAAATATGCTAAAACAATTAGCAAATTTATTACAACTCATGTAGTTTGTATATATAAAACATATTTATATAATACTACTAATTGGTGATTGACATGAAACATATTCATGTAATCAAATGCAACATAACTTGTAACATGAAATATATCCAAGTATTAAGTGCAATTAATTATGCAGAACAGAGCCATATAATACCAAAATTTGCATGAAACGAATTCAAAGTAATATTCGCAAATTATATAAAATGTATTCGTATAATATTACAAATTTAAATTTCATGAAACAAATTCACAAAATGATCAAAGATCCTATATATTTAAACATTATGATATGAAACTAATTCATGCGAAACTCCATGAAACATCTTTGTTAACTAGGGCAATGATGGAACCATTAACCGAATCACAACTGCTCATGTGTTTGCATAAAGTTATATTATTAAATAAAAGGATCATCATGAAATATATTTATACAACCGAATATTATATAAAACATATTTATATAATATAAGTTATAAAACATACTCATTTTATAAATGAAATAAATTCATATAACTTCAATTCAATTGATTATTTACTAATCACTATGCATGAAAATTTCAAGTTGATATATATATAAAACGAATTTATATATGACACTAAGCATATGAATGCTTATAACGAATTCATGCATTCTGAATTAAAAATAATTAATTCAAAACCTTAATTCAACAAATGAACTAATTGCACGAACCAAATCAACTTATAGATATCATCATAATTCGATTCGAAATCATGCCATAACTAATAATCTTAATCATTGAATTAAAAACAAAAACAAAAGCTAAAAATACTTTGTATAATAATACCCAAGCCCCCCCCGGTTATATTCGACCTTCACTTCATTTTCATTAAGGCCTCTCCCTCTCTTCATCAGCCGTACAGCCCTAGCCTCTCTCTAAAGTGGCCCTTCTCGCTCTATGACCCTCATACTTCTCAACGAACAACCCAGACAACCATCATCCCTTGGCCCTTTTCCGATGTCACCTCGTACTCAACAGGTGAGATCCGGGTAATGTTTCCACATCAAGGTATGTCCTTAATTTCCCAATAGTGGTATCAGAGTCAGGTTAGTCATTTGCATATAACCGAGATTCATATTCTGTTACCACATAGATTTGTTAATTAAACTAATTAATCTCAAATTTAGGGCAACATGAATTAGTCGGGGCTAGCAACAATCAGGCAAGGCTCTGATACCACTATTGGAAAATTTAAGGACATATCTTGATGCGGAAATATTGCCCGGATCTCGCCTGTTTGAGTGCTGCCCACGAACATGTTGAACCGGATTAACGATGGTACTAGAGTCACCATAAAGCATCACACTCCAAACCCCAGCCCGATTGATGGCTAGGCTAACTTGAGAGGAAGGAAGAGAATTGGGGATCATGTATTTCGGATTCTGTCACTCCCATAATCAAACTCTAAACCCCTTAAATAGCAGCACACAACTGTGACTATTAGTAGGGATTTAATGGGTATGATTAATACGCAATTAATCACTTTGTAACTCCCCAATTAATGGGACAATTAGTGTGACTGTTACTTCGTTCAACACCCTCAAATCAAAGAAATGATAGGAATACAATAGTGATAAGTGTACCTCAACTCTCAAGCCAAATCTCAATGACTTCACCTATTACGAAATATTATTTCCATATCTTTCACAATTTGGTTGACGAATTTTCCTTTTAAAATGTGTCCAGCTCATTGGTTATTATTAAATTTGGTATTGAAATCTTCTATTACGAATGTCATCTAACATCTGACATGAAAAGTCATTTAGTTAGACATATCTATATTTTGCTACACTTTGTATTGAATGCCTATAGATTCATTTATGCACCCTCATGATCACGAAGGTTTACATATTTATCATTCAAGTTTCCAACACATGCATATGATGAGTTAAGAATTTGCTTTACATGTCATGTTATAGGCTATTGTTTGCCTAATTGCCCTAAATCTAACAATGAAAATGGGACATATCTTTCTATTTCATATTTGTAGTTTAGTAATATATGTTATAAGTTACAACAATGAAATTAATAAGTTGTGATGTTGGATTTACTTGAATAATTTCCAAAGAATAATTTTTTGACTTCTTTTGTTTTCCACTTCATTTTGAATTAAGTAATAATGAAATTAAAAAGAGAGTTGACAGATTTTTTTTTTTTAAATCAAACAATAGGTTATCATTTTCATAATCGATCTATGAATAGTTTTTCCCTATATGTCACAAGACAAAGTACAAGTGTTTTCTGATAGTTTTAAACACGATTTAGTGAATATAAAATATTAATTCCTTAGTTAAATCATTACTTTTATATTTATGCTCTAAGTAAAAAAACTATTTTTATATGCAGTTCTAAATACGCAAAATGAGAAATCTTTAAAAATATGCATGCATGTGTAGACATACAAGGCGAAGTAGTTAACCAAGGGGGGAATGAACGGTATCGAAGCAGAGCTCCCGCAGTCGGTGTTGGCATGGTGGACCAGCCATATAAAGCTGCCCAGGATGCTGATGAAAAGGAGTAGGGTCAGGAGGCTGATGAGGAAGGTGTTTGAGAACCTTATTGTTATAGAGAGGAAAGTTCACGTGGAGCCAGGGGGTTAGAGAGAGATATTCACATTGGAGCCAGGGGGTAGGGTTAGAGACAGAAGTTGACACTTGAGGGGTCCTAGAGAGATGAGCTCACGACGCTCCTAAGGTGCGGTTTTCGGAGGGGCTAGAGAGAGTGCATGGGAGGATATGGGGGTTGAAGGGTTCTATCTCTAAGGGGGGCTTAAATTTGAAGTCATATTCATCATTGACTTGTTTAGAACTATAAAAACGCACTTTTACTTTATCTTATATTCACGAAATCGTGTTTAGAACTATAAATGTTTTACATTCACTCAATCATGCTTAATGTTAGAAGTCAAAATAATTGAACAATAATCTCATTACTTTGCATGCAGAGGGAAGAAGGGTTATTAATTAAGTAATAATTTTGTTAATACCATAAACAACTGCCTAGTCAATCATGTCTAATTAGATTATTATATACATATATCAACGAACTCAGGCCATCATATATAGATATACTTTGATGATTTAATGAATAATTGTTCCGTCTTCACACACATAGGCTGGAGTTACGTAACTGAACACAACAAAGTCAACGGTATGTCACAATAACAATTTCTGAAAATTGTTCCGTGTTCAAATTATTACTCTAAATTTGCCATTGTCGTGAATTGCTTTGTACTTAGAAAGGACTTATGATGGGATATACTTCAATTGAGTTAGGGAATCGATTGCTATGCTCGATGCTCTACATGTGATCACTTAGCAAAATTACATTCCACAAGGTATACTCGATTTAATGTAACAAATTATATCATGCAACGTAAGTGCACTACACAGGTAATGTCTGTGCAACACATGAGCTTTTGATACAGGGCAGGTTGCATCGGTTGTTGTTTATGCCATCAATTGATGGGCATAGAAAGTAGATCAACTCTGATTGGTCGATTAGAATCACGTCTACTGCCATACTAAAGCATGCTCTGCGGACATGTCATTGCCTACAGTTTGCATGGCATTTCTAGTACTTCTATTTCACGTCAGTTTGTCTCATTTGAGTAACCTTCCTTCAACTTATTGTAGGAATAAATGACAAAAGAATCGGAGGTTGTTAAGAAGGAAACACATAGGATATTCTCCGAAATAGAAATCATTGGTACTAGAGCGAGTTAGTGGATCCTTATATTAGCAATCTCTTTACATGTTTAGAAAAATATTTGAATGAATTCCAACTTATTTGATCCCATATTTTCTTTTGATTGCTATAGAAAGCCATATGTGTATGATATATAAAAAAAGAAGAAGAAAATTATATGTGAAGGTAAAAAGGATTGAAAAGACAAAAAGATTCAGGTAAGACCATACTGAGATATTTGAGGGCATAACATATTTGATTCCAATTTTCTTTCTCGAGTTTATACGTGTTCTAGTGCTTAGTATAACTAATATCCATTGTGTATTTATGATGTTTGCTGACCTTTTCAATCGACTAAATTTGAGATTTATTTTGGATATCGTAATGAGTTTCTAGCTACATTTTGAAGACTTCATACGAGTAGCCATTTGACAAAAACAAACTATCTTGGCTCTAGTCATTGGATGAATGATAGTAGTTACACTGCCTTCTAGCCTCTCATAGCCTTGTATCTGAATCCATTTGAATGTCTGCTATCTCTTTTACTACTTCCCTGGCCTGCTCAGGATGAAGCATGTCTTCTATTCGCAAATCACGTTGAGCCACAACACTTTCTGCTGCCTAGTACTCCTTCATTAGAGTCCACACATTTTAAAAGTCTTGGCAAATGAAACAGCACATCAGCATTCAGGGAACTTTGGAGATACCAACTTATCCGTGGAAATTGATATGGAGACGCAGCCTAGGAGTAGCAATGTACTTGAACACCCATCATGGTTTGAGTTTGTCGATATATGTATGTATGCAAGTATGTATGTACATACATACATGCATATATGTATAAACACATGTACGCACGCACATGCACGTACACTCACACAAATACACACATATATACACACACAATAGTTGAAGGATGTTATTAGTTGTGTTCCATTCATGATTTTATATTTTATGATACGTCTCTGAGGATAGATAATTCAACTCGGATCTCGTTTTGCATTCGTGGATGTAGCCAGCAAATACTAAAGCATTACAACTAATAATTAATTGTAACAATTGCAAATTTAGTTATTTTAAATTATATGACATCTTACCCATTGTTATATACCTATCAGAGTGCATTTTCTTATCAAACTGTGGACTCTTGCAGTAGGTAAAACCATAGTGGCTGTTTCAAATAAGCTTGTTAATTTTTTGTTTTCATTCCCAAAAAGTGTTTTAGGGCAAAGCGAAATGCAAGTTGGGGTGTATGGGGAACAAAGTTTTTTGAATTAGTCTTTTAATCCCAAAAAACTAATTCTCAAAACATTCAGGCCAATAACTTCTTGAGATTACCTAACACTAACCATTTTTCTTACATCTTTTTCATAAATAACTAATTCATAGACCGCCCCCCCTACAAAAAAAGTAGCTAACATAAATAGTTAACATCTAATAACTAATAAATATTTACCAAATATGACCTTAATTTGCATTGTAATCCATCTTTCTTTAATCAACAAAGTTAAACAGAGTGAAAAATGAACACCACTTCAACATATATCCTTTCCAAAACTCAAAAAACAAAAATCAATTTCCTTTTCAAGATGCAAAGATCGAAAAATAAGTAGGAGAAAAATCAACTAAAAAATTATCAGATAGGCAGAGGAAGAAAAAGAAGATGGAGAAGTAGAGCATAATGCAAACGAATGAAGAAAATAGGAAGAATAACAAGCTGATTGAAACTTTAGGTAGTTTAGATTATTTTAAGCTTAGCG
The DNA here is from genome assembly GCA_029747015.1 of Carnegiea gigantea. Taxonomy (NCBI): domain Eukaryota; kingdom Viridiplantae; phylum Streptophyta; class Magnoliopsida; order Caryophyllales; family Cactaceae; genus Carnegiea; species Carnegiea gigantea. The sequence goes on from JAKOGI010000043.1 coordinate 756,255, forward strand.
AAGAAGAAACACTAGATTTAACCCTAAATTACAACAAGGGAATTGTTGAGATAGTAGCAGAAGATGAATATGAAGAAAATTATTGTGAAAAAACTACTCATATAATGGAAAATAGCTCAATTAATTTTGGTGATCTTCAAAAAGAAGAATTTATAGTAGATAATGACAACAAAGAGGTAAAAGGAGATTGGGTCCTTTCTATAATTCAGAAAGATGTGATATATAAAAAATTCATATTTCAATTTAAGAATAAGTACGTATGTAAAATGATGGAAGGGAATTCAGAAGCAAAAGATTATGAATTTGATGTGGGTGAAGTAAATCTAATTAATTGGGAAAAACATTCGTAGATATCATAAGGATAAAAAGTATAGGTATATCCACGTTGGGAGTGTCCAAATTCAAATTACACCATTACAGTACTATGATAAAGATATGGACCTTTATACTTTGCTTTGTGATATCAAATATACTAAATTTAATAATAATCAAATTATCATAGGGATCAAGATAATGGTTCAGTAAGACTCAAAATCTGACCTAGATATTATGTGAGCCTAATTCACATATTAGCATGACTAGTAAAATAAGTAAAATGAGTTTTGAACCCGCAAAACATAGTATAGATCGAAGTAGAATTTGGATAGAAAGTCATCAGGTACAAAATAGGGACTGTTAGTGAGCCAACTTATAAGAATGAATAAGTAAAAAATATTACTATGGAGATATGTTATGAAGTCACCAATATAAATCCTTATATCATTTATATCCCAATAAATAAAAGTTTAGAAGGATATGATAGATATGAATTGTGCACTTACATTGATAGTGATTGTTCTATCTGTTTTGGAAAAAAAAAAACATCGTTGTTTCCAAAATTTGTGTGGAAAAAAGTTAAGAATCTTTTAAAAGTAAAAATAGCTAATAGTAGTATAGTGACCCACAATAAAGTCATAGAACGATCATCCATAGGAATAAGAGAACTCCAAAATATTATATCAGTTTTATGGGTTAATGATCAACCCTCCCATCATAAGATTATAGGAAATAACTTTCAAATGCTATATTATCCAAGCGCACAGACCATAAGTCAAATCATATTCACGATGAATGGTCTCAATCCCTACTGGCAAGTTAACTAAAGCATACACTCATCAAAACATTGAGTTTACAAGCAGCCAACGTGATGAGAAAGTAATCCCAGCACAACGTGAAACAACACTAATAATTTCACTACTTTAATAATCTATTAAAGAGGAGATTGTTCAACAACAAGAAAAATTGTGTAAAGAACTCTACTCTAATAATCCTCTTAAATTTTTTGACAAAGATAAGATTTTTGCAAAAATTACTTTGCTACACTCTAACACTATTATCTGAGTTAAACAAATGGTGTGTACTCACTAGGATATCGAAGAATTTGATAAGCAAATAATAGAACTTTTGGATAAAAAGTTAATCATGAATAGTAAAGGTCTTCACGCCAGCCCTGTTTCTATGGTGAGAAATCATGCAAAAGAAAAAAGAAGGAAAGCTAGAATGTTAATCAATTAAAAAGCTTATTGATAATACTATCTTTGATAGTTATTATATTTGTAATAAAATAGTTCTTTTTAATAAAATTCAAAGAGCCTATGGGTTCTCGAAAGTGGATTGTAAAATGAAATATGGTAGACAAAAATGGATGAAGAAGGTATTCCTTTTACTACTTCTACTGCTGCTCAAGGCTATTATGAGTGGATAATAATGCATTTGATCTTAATAATACGTCTCTAATATTCCAAAGAAGAATAGATAGCATCTCCAAAAATCTTAATCACTATTGTCTAGTTTACATCATTGATATTCTTGTCTTTTTCAAAACCTTAGGACAACACAAAAATGATATCCTTGTTGTCACCCAGAGATGCATTGATCATCATATTATCCTCGGTAAAACAATTGCATTTATGCAGAACAAGAAATAGAGTTTTTAGGTTTAGAAATAAAAGCTAGATAAATCATCCTACAAAAGCCTATTTTAGAAAAAATAAAAAATTTGCATGAGAAGATTGAAGATAGGAAATAATTAGAAAATTCTTTTGGATGTTTTATCTATCAAAATATTACAGTTAGATACTCTACTTTGTGTAAAAATCATAATTAAAGGTCTAATATTCTGTGAAAATTATTTTTAAGGGATAGGTTGCTATTTTTATTTTCATCTTACGCCATAAACTCTGCATATTTGCATTTTTAATACAATCCTTAAAAATTTACTTTCGAAAATTTTAATTTTGTGCATGTGTAATTTCTCTCATAATTACTATTGAGGCCTTCTTTCATTTGGGATCAAAGCCACGTGATCAAAAATAGTTAAGATAATTAAGCTAATTAATTATATTAAATGCTTGAATCATCACCTACTTGTCCTGCTGCTAAGTATTCATATATTATTTACTCATCGAAAGGAACCACTTCAGTAGCACATCAATTAAACTATATCACTGATAGAATTTTAGAATTAAAAGTCAAATTAGCAAAAATACGACTAAAGTTAAGGAGACTAAAAACCAACTATCAGTAATCCATCTCTCATTGGTTAACGAAATTAGACATAGTAAAAAATTTACTTTAAGTATTGATACTCCATTTCAGTATAAATATCCTTTTTCAAAACCCAAAATATGAAAAATCTCCTTTAAGTATTAATACTCCATTTTAGCATAAATATCATTTTCCAAAACCCAAAAAAGTATTAATAATCCATTTTAGCTTAAATATCATTTTCCAAATCCCAAAAAACATACATCCATTTTCTTTGTATGACATAAAAATTTCAAAAAAAGTAGGAGAAAAATCAACTGAAAAATTGTCTAGAAAGGCAGAAAAAAAAAAAAGAGGATGGAGTATAAGCAGTATAATTCTGAGAAATTACGAAATATGTTTGATAAAGAACAAAATTCGGAATAATTAAAAAAAAAAATCATTGGTGCAATAGTGGATAAACAAGATGCACTATCTTATGATAATAAAGAGATAAATAATGTAAAGTTAGAAGAAGAAATATATTAGCATATGAACCTAAGTAAATTAGAGGATCTTAGTGCTGTATCTTTAGAAAAAGCTAGAAAGAAACTGGATAAACCATATGAAAAAATTATATTTGACAACGAAATCAATGAGATTGGAGAAGAACATAGATGAAATTGAGTCTAATCTAGTTAACGATGTCATTCCCAAACCTGAAGAATTTGGTGAACCTAGATGAGACCAAGATACATTTCAGCAAGATGTACAACTAACTTTTCTCTTGAGTTTATCCTAATGAAAACTAAAACTTATGAAAATAGGATACATCTTAAACATCGATGGAACTTATAATAGAGAATAAATATTTGCATTGGAAAAGAAGTATGAATAGTGTTCTAAACCTAAATGCTACGTGGACTGCTGAAAATTTCCTAAGCTATATCAAACATAGTTTTCTGACACAATAGATGACTAGTATGATTCATTAAAAGAGGATGGTAAAAATATAATAAGAATGACAGAAACACCAGTTGCAATATTCAAAAATTTATGTGAGAAAGTTGAAAATGAGTTTATCGGAGCTAAATTTGATTTCGAAAAAAAATTCTGAGAATAGCAAAGAAAGATTAATAATATAGAATTTTGGGATATCAGATATCTAGAGAAAAATATTGATGAATTTAATCAATATTATTATAAAATTGGGCATAATGAAACCAACCTTAGTATGCCTTATGACAAATTACCATATTTGATCAATTCTATAATCAATGAAAAACAAAGCATATGTAATAGATATCTTTGATATAAGAATCCCTTATTTAAGAAAATAGGTTAATGATCAATATCATGATCTCGAAAAGTAAAAGAGAATGAAGTAGTTTCTAGCTATTGGGATTCTCCTCACCAATGGGGAAAGTAACCTGAAAGGAGAAGAAAAAGGAAACTTTATAAGAAAAAAAGCTTTAACAAGCAAAATGGAGAAAAATATAAAAGAAAATATTATAACAAACCAAGCCCTAAAAAACGAATATTTTTTAGAAAATTGACTTATTATTCTGCTGAGAAAAATAATTGTAAGTGTTAGGCATGTGAAGAAGTAGGTTATTATGCAAACAAATGTAAAAATAGAAAAAAATAACATGCTTTTTGAAACTTTAGGTAGTCTAGACTATTTTGAACTTAGCAATGAAGAAGCACTAGATCTAACCCTGAAAAACAACAAGAGAATTGTTGATAATGTACTAGAAGATGAATATGAAAAGGTGATTATGAATAAACTAGTCATATGATGGAAAGTAGCTTAATTAGTCTTGGTATCTTCAGGGAGAAAAATTTATTATAGATAATGAGAATGAAAATATCAAAGCAGATTGAGTCTTCCCTATAATCTAGAAAGATATGATCTATAAAAAATCTATCTTTCAATAAAAGAATAAGCACGTATGGGATATTATGAAAGGATTTAGAAATAAACGACTATGAGTATGATGTGGGAGAAGTTAATCTCATTAGTTGGAAAAATATTCTTCAGGATAACAAAGACAGAAAGTACAAGCATATCCATGTTGGCAGTGTCCAAGTTCAGATTACTCCCTTACCGTATTATGGCAAAGATACTAATCTTTATGCCTTGCTCTGTAATATCAGGCATACCAAATTTAATAACCAATTAATCATAGGGATCAAGACTAATTTATGTAATGGATTTATAGGATTCAATTATTGACCTGGATATTGTGTAAGTCTAAAAGATGAATTTGCTAAAAACTTCTTATCTCTTAAGATAAAAACAGTTGGGATGCATATGAAAAGAGGAGGTTACTCACTGAGGATATTTTGGAAGATAATCTATAAATTAGATAGTATCATAGATCGAAAGACTAAAATAACAATGATATAGAAGCAGAAAAATTTGATAGTTTTACTCCAATGCTAAAAATTCAAAGGATAAAGTCCAACCTGTAGGAGATAAAAATTGATAGGTCATGGATATATAACTCTACCAATCTTACAAAATTCAATAAGAAGAACGTAGCAAAAATTAATGAAAAGGGTAAAAGAACCGTTAAACCGCAATTATTAAGAAACATGAGTACAAGATCATAATGGAGATAAGGGTCTTCATCAATTAAAGAAGAGTTTAAAAAAGATGATACGATTAATATGACCAGTGAAATGAATAGAATGAGTTTTGAATCTACAAGATACAGTGTACAGCGAATTATGAGTCTAGATAGAAAAGCCATTAGGTACAAACAAGACAAGAACTATTAGTGAGTCAATCTACAAGGATGAATTAGTCAAAAATATGACTATTGAGATATGCTATGAAATCACCAATACAAATCCTAATAGCATATATATCTCAATAAATGTAATTTACGGGGATATAATAAATATGAATTGCGTGCCTACATAGATAGTGGTTGTTCTATTTGCGTTGGAAAAAGATTTTTATTTCCAGAATTTATGTGGATGAAAGTCAAGAATCCTTTACAAGTAAGGATAGCTGATAATAGCATAATGTATGGAGGAAGCCATAGAAGGGTTATTAATAGAAATAGGAGGAGTCCAATGCATTATGCCAGTCCTATGGGCTACTTATCAACCCTCCCATAATATGGTTATTGGTAATAATTTGCAGAAACTATACTCTCCATATACATAGATTATAAACCAAATAATGTTCATAATAAATGGTCATTCAGTCCCTTTGATAAGTTAAATAAAGCCTACACTCATTAGAAAGTTCAGTTCACATGTAGCTAACGTGGTGAGAAGGTAATGCCTGCACAACGTGAGATGGCACTAACAATCTTACTACTTGAGTTATCTATTAAAGAATAAATTACTAAACAACAAGAACAATTATGCAAAGAATTCTATTCTTAATCCTCTAAAATTTTGAGATAAAGATAAGACATTTGCAATGATTACTTTGTTAAATCCCAACACTATTATTCAAGTTAAACAAATGGTATGTATATTCAAGAATATACAAGAATTTGACAAGCAAATCAAAGAACTTCTTGATAAAAGATTAATTAGAAATGGAAAACGTCCTCACATCAGTCCCACTTTCATCGTAAGAAATCATGCTGAATAAAAAAATGAAAAGTTAGAATGGTAATCAATTACAAAAAGCTTAATGATAATATTGTCTTTGATGGTTATTATATTCCTAACAAATAGTCCTTTTCAATAAAATTCAGGGAGTCTCTTGATTCTCGAAAATGAATTGCAAAATTGTATACAAGCAGATAAAAATGGATGAGGAAAGCATTCTTTTAACTGCATTTAGTGCCCTCAAGGACATTATGAATAGATAGTAATGTCATTTGGTCTAAAAAATACACCTCAAATATTCTAAAGAAGAATGGATAACATCTTCAAAGATCTTAATCACTACTGTCTAGTTTACATTGATAATATGCTTGTCTTTTTCCAAGACCGTAAAACAACAGAAAGATGATGTCTTAGCTGTTACCTAAAGATGCAGTGATCATAGTATTATTCTTGGTAAGAACAAGTGCATTTATGCTAAATAAAAAATTGAGTTTGTGGGTCTAAAGATTAAGGCCAGACTAATCATCCTATAAAAGTATATTTTAGAAAAAATTAAAAATTTCCTGGAAAATATGGAAAATAAGAACCAATTAGAAAGGTTTCTTGGATACCTTACCTATGCCTCATATTTTATTAAAGATCTAACTAAATTAGGATCACCATTACAACAGAAGTAAGTGGGTCATGGACCATTACTGATTCAAAGATTGTTCAAAATTTTAAAAAGATGTGTAAATTCTTCCTGTTGTTAATTTGCCTAATGAAAGAAATTATTTAATTCTTGAGATAAATTCCAGCAACGTGCACTAGAGTACAGTACTTAAAATCAAAGGAGAAAAAAAAATATTTTGCAAATATTACAGTGGAAGTTTTAATAAAGCAGAATGCAATTATCCCACGATAAAAAATGAAATCTTTGTAGTCATAAGGTAGTTAAAAAGTTCTCAATCTTTTACCCCTAAAATATTTTCTCATTCAAACTGATTACAAAGGAATACAGGGGTTTATGAAAAAGAATTTATCAAATATGCAAGTGCAAGGGAGACTCCTTCATTGGTGATTACGGCTTAACCAATTTCCTTCTCTATTGAATAGACATAGTGATCAAAGAACTCTCTAATAAACAGTTTAATTCGAGAACTCTGCAATTGTGATCATCATAGCAGAACTCCTGCTGAATAAGCAGAAAATCCAAAATAAAATGCAATTGTGGCTAGGATGAGTTTCTCCTTCTAGTAGAATCCTTGTGGATATTTTTGAATTTCATACAAAAAGTAGATTACACTTTGGTCTGCTATATTCTGTTTATCTAATAGTACAAAGATTCAGCCTTTTGGAGTTACAAGTGAATTACATAAGATGTCCTTATGATATTGAATGAAAAATAAGTTATTATGTTCAAGAAAAATGGTTCAACGAATGGCACGCAGCCTACATCAACTACTATCATTGTTATGCTTATGATATTTGGGAGTCATGGAGCACTACGATCTTCTTTCCTGATGAATCAAGGGTTGGTGGTGTTAGTCCCCCAGCAAATTCAATCTTTCCAAATGACCCCATCATGAAAGTCTAGGAATATGGTATGGTAGTTTACCTCATAAAAATCTCAAATTTGAAGTTCCCATTCTTCTCAACACTAACTAAGCTCAATAGCGCACGTTTAAAAGGATTTATTAGATTCTCATATTTCCTGAAGGCTCAATAAAAGTCCCATACAATAGAAGTCCATATGTTAAAACACATTACATAGTATTTGAGTATGAAAACAGAAAAGCCAACCCAACCATTCAAACATTTAGACGATCCTGATGATCAACAACAAGAATGATTTTTAGAACGACAAAAATTAATTAGTGATCCTACTTTAGCAAGAGCCATCAGTTTTTACAATATTAACAATCAAATGTGGGCATTAATTGAACAAGAAAGAACACTAATGCATTGCGGGAATACTACTTTTATCTATCATAATGAGTTCAGCAAATATATGAAAGTAGAAGGAGATAAAGGAGCTAACTCAGAAGATATCTTTGATTATCTCTTTGATGTTGGAACTGAAAAATTCTTAACAGAAAAAGAAAAATAACATATTCATGAATCATTCGAAACATGGGATCCAGATCATCTTCAACTTGATGAAACTTTTGATGATTATCAGAATAATAATGGAATGAAAGATATTATTAGAGATGAAGGCATGCAGAATCTTAATATAGAGGACTAGTTTTGTCGGCATTAAAAACTCTGAAAAATTGTTCCACCATTATTGTACTATATTTACAAGTGGCAGGGCAGTAAAACATTGCAGTCTACTGTAGCCATTTGAGTACAACTGTAGCCATGTGAAATATCAATGTATGTGATGTAGCCATTATGACATCCTACATAGCCCATCTCCTTGATCCATAAAAGAAGAGGGTGAGTACTGAGAAAAGACATGATCATTTGAACATACTTAAGCAAAGAGAAGTCAAGTATCTTTATTTCTTTATGAGTAAGTATCTTTGATGATCTTACCTTAAGTCCATCTTCAATCATTTTGTTTGTAATATTTCCAATTTCAAGCTTTCAATAAAAGAAGTTTTCCATTATGGAATGTTATTCAATCGAACCTTGTATCTTGAATATTATGATTTCTTGATTAAAGTCTCACTATCCTTAAAAGTATTAAAAAACTTCATTAGTGACTATAGTCTGGGTAGGAAATGAAACGGATATGTATTGTGTCTGATCTAAGAAAGGTGTGGTTGAGAGAAGCAATCTCTATAAACTGGAAATCAGAGGAACGCCAAGGTCTAGCGTCAACCAAGTTTAGATAATAGTTGAAGCTCTCTAATTAAGGTTTAATTATTTTCCTAAGCATGGTGAGAAGCTAATCACAGAAAAATATGACATTTATGATATAAATAGTAGATTATGCCAACTAGTACTATTAAAGTTATTATAAGAAGTCCAAGCATTAATATAAGCTTAGTTTTCTAAAAAGCCCCAAAAGTTTGAATATTTGCACTTTGAACCCCATTTGGCCCAAAAATATAAAGTTTAAAAAGTTTTGGGTTGGATTTGAAAGAAAAAATTCCTACAAATAACTATTTCGTAGAATATTGACCCTTGTAAATAGTTTACCATAAAATAGTAGGTACTTGAAAATACATTCTAAAAAAGTTATCCTTTAAAAATTATTAATATAAAATATAGGGTACCTTAGAGTAGCAAATTGCTTACCTATGCTTGAGATTTCATTAAAGATATAAGTAACTAAGAAAATAATATAGAGTGACTTGCTTTGATACAAACTTGATGAGGAATGAAATCCTCGAACTTCCAAGATCAAAGATAACAATGAAAATAATCACACTAAAGGATGCTTCTTTTGAATTCAATCTCAAACAATCAATAAGATTGTGAGGCTTATGCCTAAGATTGAGGAAGAAAGCCAAAAAGCTTGAATAATATCAACCAAATGCTTGCAAACCTCCAAAAGAACAATTGTAAATTCAACAAGGTCACAACCCAAAGCAAAGATCAACTATCAAGCAAGAGAGATTTTTTTCTGGATTTTGTTTGAGTAAGCTAGTAACAACAATAATCAAGAGAATTTAAAGGAAATACTCTACTTACAACTCTTGATTAAAGAGATAAAGATGTAGAGATTTTTTTCCATTTATCATTCAACTGAAGCTTACTTTACATGGAGGTGTTGGGGTCTATAAATACCCAAAATAGGGGTAGGAGTTAGTTGTTACAATAGTGGGGCAAGTAGACCAATACGGGAGATTACAAAAATCAAATTTCTATGATAATTACAACTAAGGTGATCCATATTTTCTATGATTCATCCTCCATCTTCTAGAGAGCTTTTATAAGCCCCTACTCCACCAATGGAGGTGTCATCACTTATATATAGTATCTTCCTTGTTGAGTAAGATAACAGTTGTACCTCCTCAAATAAGGCCAAATTTCATATTGCTCAAAAACTGAAATTTTGTGCACACTCCAAATATTTGGCCCATTTGTCCTAGTATTAATATCAAATTTTGGCATGTGGAGATAAGACATATATCTTAAGGAATTGATAAAATATGGGCTTGCCCCATTTGGGCTTCATATGATAGGATTTAAATTTGACACAAATTCAGCAAGTTCACCAGGTAAAGAGCACCACTGTTATAATGGTGTTTTCACCACTTTAGGGTACTCAAACACAAATATCTACTGAAATATTTACATACCTGAATAGTAGACTTTATTATCTTTCCAACAAGGCATAGATTGTTACTGTTCAAGTCCATTTGCTAGGTGAAAAACCATGAAAAAGTGGACTTTATGTGCTTAAATTTGGTGAAAAGTGACTTTTGGTGTAGATGGGACCTTCTTTATGCCTTGGTGCAAGGTCAAGCAGACTCGATATGTATTAGAAAACCATTGCACAACAAACTTAAGACAGAAGAAAATTTGACATGGACTCCTAGTAATTCAAAGATTGTTCTAAACTTCAAAAAATGTGTACAAATCTTCTTGTTCTTAATTTGCCTAATAAGAGAGATGATTTAATTCTTGTGATAGATACCAACAATGACCACTGGAGTGCACAGTACTTAAAATTAAAGAAGGAAAAAAACTCAATAAATATTATAGTGAAAGTTTTAATAAGGCAGAATACAACTATCCCACGATGGAAATAGAAACCCTTACAGTCATAGAGGAAATTGAAAAATTTTTAATCTTTTTTGCCTCAAAGCCTGTTTTTATTCGAACTGATTATAAAAGGATACTTGGTTCTTGTTTGGTACGAAATTGTCATATTTTATACATAATTTTTTATTTTCACCTTTTTTGTTTACTTTTATAGATAATAAGATCAATCAAGCAAACGCCGTGAAAAGGAGCAAAGATGGAAGAGAAAAGCACGAAAATTACAAGGCAAGAAGTATGACAGGCATCGGGGGTTGGCAGCACCAACTGTCGCCACAACTTGCAGCAAGGCGGAGTGGCGACGATTGGCCGGTGGCTGGCTGTCTCCAGGACAACATGCCGTCACCCCCTCTGCACCTGCTCACTCACCCGATTTTCTATTTAAATGCGGCTTCAAGCTTGTCTGCGTGGGGTTCTTTTAGAGGCTTTTAGGCTGGTTTTAGGTTAGATTAAGCCAATAAAAACCCCAATATGGGAAGTTAGATTGTCTAGATTAGATTGTATTTTGGGAGATTTAGATTCAAGTTTATGGATTTTGGATCTTCATTAAACAATTCTCAAGCCTAAGTTTTCTCTCCTCTCTTTCTCTTTCTATTTCATATTGTGTTATTGCTTCCTTTATTTGAGCATGTTAGTTTAGATTATGTTTAGTTTAAATGTTTACTTTTATTGTGATTTTGTGTTTAGTAGTTGTTTTAATCCAATTTAGATTAGGTTTATTTCTCCAGTTAATGCTTGATTTGTTTAGCTATTAGCTTTGTTTATTTTGGGTTTAATCACGTTCTCGTGATGATTACTAGGTAGTTTTTATTGGTTTAAATTGCGATTAGCCTCTTGATGGCTAATTAGTCTTGGATTAGGCTTAACCACACCCAATTTATGTCTTGAATTTAGAGCTTTCTTTTATGTTAGTCACACGTTCGATGAAATGCTTGATAGAGCTTTCATCTATACTTTTGGGCGATTGGATTATGCCAAGAGGTGAGGTTAATTAGGTAGTATGGGGGAGAGAATGACCTGGATTCAGACATGAAAATAGTCTCGATCTTAGCTAGGTCTGAGGATTGCTAATCTTGTGGTTTAACTAGTTTAACCCCATGAAAATGAGTGGTTAGCTTAATTAGGCTAGCTCATGACCCTTAAAAGAGGGCTTGGGTGGTTTTCGATAGTGCAACTGACCATTTTTAGTTTTTAGTATAGGTTTGGTAGGTTAAAACTCGTCCCGATTGCAAGTTCGTCAATTAGCCAAAGCGCAACTCCAGGTCTCTTTTTGTATGTTTATTAGCTTAGTTCAGTTTGTCTTTCTTTCTTTTCACTTAGCCTAACTTGAAACACTTGAGTTAATTCTAGTACTTGAAACCCAGTTCTTAGTAGACGAGACCCTGAGTACTAGACAATAAACCTTACACTTGGGGTTGTAAATATTAAAACTTAAATTCTTCCTATCAGTTTTGTGAAAAAGAATTTATTAAATATACGAGTGTAGGGGTAACTCATACATTGGCAATTAAGGTTAATGAGTTTTGTTCTCTCCATTAAACATACACAAGGATCAAAAAATTCTCTGCCAGATAGTTTAATTGTGAGTTTACCAATGGTGATCAACATCGGAGAATTCTTGCCGGAAAATGAGGAAATTCAAAATGAAATATCATTACTGCTATAATCCAAAAAGTAGATTACACTTTGGATTGTTGTCTTCTACCTACTTAATTTTGCAGAGATTTACTCTGTTAGAGTTACAAAGAATTACTTAAGGTGTCCTTATGATGTTCAAGCAAAAATAAATTCCTATGTTTAAGAAAAATGGTTCAACAATTGTTTGTATCGGAATCGACTACTATCATAATTATTCATATGATATTTAAAAATCATGTAATACTATGATCTTCTTCTCTGATAGATCTAAAGTTTGTGGTGTTGGATTTCCAGTAAATTTAATCCCTCTAGATGATTCCATCATGAAGGTTTGGAATATGGGATTGTGGCTTATCTCATGGAAGCCCTTGATCTGAATTACCCATTCTTCTCAAGTCTAACCAAATTTTAAAAGTGTATGTTTAAAATGATTTATGGGTTCCTCATGTCTCTGATTATCCAACAAAATTTCCATATAGTAGAAGTTTGCATATTGAGGTACGTTGCACAATTATCAAGCATTAAAGGGAAGGGCCAAACCAGCCTACGATCTTGTTCGATTAATTGATCTAGAAGATCTATCAACAACAAGAATGGTTTTCAGAATGGCTAGAAGCAGTTAATGATTCTACTTTAGCAAGAACTATAGATTTTTACACATTTATTATCAAATATGGGCATTGATTGAATGAGGAAAAATACTAATGTATTACGAGAACACTACGTTTGTTTATGATAAAGATTTCAACAAATATATGAAGGTAAAGAAGCTACTCTAAAAGATGTTTTTGATTATCTCTTCGATGTTAGAGATGGAAAATACATATCAAAAAAAGGAAAAGGATATTTACATGAATTATTTGAAAAATGGAATCCAAGACACCTTGAACTTGATGAAAATTTTGATGATTATCTAGATAATAATGGACTTGAAGATATTATTGAAGAGTAAATATACAAAATCTTCATATGGATGAAAATTTTGATGATTACCTAGATAATAATGATACTTTCGCATGCTTAAATCTTAATATTATGAATTTCAACGCACTAACTGCACAAAATGAGTACGATACTACATCTCGGTGAAATGCGATAGGTGAAATGACTTTTATTGCATGAATCACTCATCAAATGTTAAAATTGTCATTTCTTTAGAGAGACAGAGCACAATTTATCTCCCACCATGGACCATGGCTCATTTAAGAGGTGAAAGCTGAAAGTTCTTCAGAAACAACAAGATGTACTGATTGTAGGCATTTTTTTTTCTTTTCATAATGCAGTTTTCTTTCTTCACTTTTTCTTGTTTTACTTTTTTGATAATTATTTGATCGAAAAATCGAAATGATATCTTATAAGCTGAGAGACATGCTTTAATTGTGTGCATAATTAAATCAATCAACAAAACCTAGTTTCCCGCTGATACTTAATTATGTGCGCACCTTGATGCACATACTACAAGATGACTAATTTAGGTCGTGTTCTTTACAGTTGTATGGTTAAGTTGCAACTTGTAAAAAATTGTAAAATGTTATAAGGAGTTATAAAGAACTATATGAAGTTGTAAGAATTTATCCAAAAACAATAAGGATTTGTAACAAACTTAAAAAGCTGTAAAACAAATTATAAGAAAGTTGTGATAAATATTAAAATTTTATATTTATTTTTTGAATTCATGCTTTCTCAAAATTTATACCAATAAGGTGGGGTACTTTGAATTCATTTTGTTTGTTTTTTCCTTTATCTTTTCCTTTTTGTTTCTTGTTTTCTATTCTTTATGTGAAAAAAAATTGAGCTCCCAACTATATCCTGACTAGTTCGTTGAAGTCATGGAAACAAATCCACTTATTCTCCTCCTCCTCCCCCCTAAACCCTAGCTTTGTATGTAGTCCTTGTCCCTCTTCTTTTCCAGTTTGTTGGGGTTGCTACTGGACAAATTATAGCCATTAGGAAGCCCTGTTTGCTACGATTTGTTCAGTTGATTTTAATTTGGGGACACAAGGCAAATCATAGTCCAGTCATAGACCATGGCTCTAGGTAGATAATGGAAATTGAGTTACAAGATTTGCTAATACCTAAGATAATTTGATAATTCTTTTTATTGTCAAATATTTTACAAGAATATCGGTTAGCACTACTTAAAAAATTTTCAATACTGTGATGACAAAATAGTTATTTTCAAATACTTAATATATAAGCTGATTGTAGCCAGTATAGCACGAAATATATTTTTTGTCAGATTGACTGTAATGACAAATTTACCATTAATATTAGAGTATTAATGCATTGGTAATAACATCCACTCAACGTCGATGCGGCAAATTATCACTAACACACGTGTACAAATTGTCACCCGATCATCATTCACAATATTATCTATTGAAGAATTTTAGAGTGAAAGGATTGAAAAAGAGCTTTGAATTATGTGTGTGCTCAATCATCCCTCTTTGCCGTGGAGTTACATGGTTTTTATACATAGAGGATCACTAGCTTGTTAATGCTAACCCTAGCTTGCTAAGCAAGTAATACAAGAGGTCTACATAATATAGAACACATATATATGTCAAATTGTCCTGTAACACTCCCCCTCAAGTTGGAGCATGCGAATTGATCATGCCCAACTTGCCTAGTAAAAACTGAAACTGCTGTCTGCCAAGGGCTTTGGTGAATATGTCTGCCCGTTGATATTGGGATGGTAAATAACGGGGTAGTAATTCTCCAGAGAAGATCCGGTCTCGTACAAAGTGGCAGTCAATTTCAATGTGCTTGGTACGTTCATGAAAAATTGGGTTGCGGGCAATATGGAGGGCGGCTTGATTGTCACAATATAGTGGTATGGGATCCTTTATAAACACGCCAAGAGAACCTAGTAATGATTTGAGCCAAATTAATTCACTAGTGACAGTGGCCATAACACGGTACTCGGCTTCAGCTGAGGATCGAGACACAGTTGTTTGTTTCTTGGTCTTCCAGGAAATAGGAGAGCTGCCGAGAGTGACAAAATATCTAGTGAGGGATCTGCGAGTAAGAGGACATGCCCCCCAATCCGAGTCACAATACGCATACAGTTGAAGATCACAATGACTGCTTAACGACAACCCTCTGCCTGCGGACCCTTTGAGGTACCTTAGGACATGTGTAGCTGCTTCTAGATGGGCGGCCTTAGGTGCTTGCATGAATTGAGAGAGAATATGGACGGCATATGCTATTTCGGGCTACGTAATAGTGAGATAAATCAGCTTACCAATAAGTCGTCGATATTGCTCGGCGTTACACAGGGGCTTGCTGGTACTCAGTACAAGTTTATGGTTTGTCTCCATTGGAAAATCAGTAGGTTTGGACCCAAGAAGTCCACATTCATCTATAAGCTCTAGAGCATAATTCCGTTGATTCAGAAACACCCCCTGTGCGTTTCTAGCAACCTCAATACCCAGGAAGTATTTAAGAGGTCCGAGATCTTTAATGCGGAAGCAGGCAGCAAGATATCTTTTAAAGTTGCTGCAAGCTTCATCATTGTTGCCCATAAGCACAAGATCGTCCACATAGACAAGAAGGGCCATGAAGATAAAGCCTTTCCTATAGGTAAATAATGAATAATCTGCGTAAGAGCGTACAAATCCATATTCAGTCAATGTGGATGATAATTTTACAAACCACTAGCGAGGTGCTTGTTTCAACCCCTAGAGTGATTTGTGCAACCGGCAGACGTTGGAAGATCCTTGGATCCGGAATCCAGGAGGGATGGTCATGTAGACTTCTTCATCCAAATCCCCATGCAGGAACGCGTTGTGAACATCCATCTGATGTAAAGGCCATCCTCTGGCAGCTGCAACAGCAAGAAAACATTGCACAGTAGTCATTTTTGCCACGGGAGCAAACATCTCCCCATAATCAAATCCTTCGATCTGTTGATCTCCTCGAATAACCAAACGGGCCTTATAACGTTCGATACTTCCATCCGACTTGTATTTAACCTTGTACACCCATTTGCAATTTATGGGTTTCTTGCTGGGAGGCAAGTTGACAATGGTCCAAGTTTGGTTTAATTCAAGGGCCTCAATTTCTTTCTTCATTGCTTCTCTCCATTGGGAATCTTTAACTGCCTCATGAAAGTACCTGGGCTCCATCACTTTGGTTATAGCAGCAATATATGCTTTATGAGCAGGAGAAAAATGATCACATGTAACATAATTAACGATGGGATACGGGTTACCAGAGGATACCGCTGGAGGTGGTGGTGCCGGTGAAGAGGGGTTCTTGGACTGGACCGAGTAGCAAACATAGTCGGTGAGATGACTAGGCTTCTTTATGGGTCGCTTGTTGTGTCTTGGGCCGTCAGCTTCGGTGGTTGGGTTAGGCGCTGGATGGGAAGGCGTGGTCTCAGGTGAGACCGGCCCAGGCGTTTCGACTAGGTCTAAGAGTGTAACCGGCCCAGATATGTCATCAAGTGTAGCTAGGCCGGTGGATGCCACTGGACTTGACGGAGTTGCGGAGGTGTTCAATATGACTGGGTCTGAGGGAGTGGCTGAATTCTGATCCAATGAAGGGGGTGGAACCTGGGCCTGCGCGATTGGATCAGAGCGTTGCTCAGCAAATGGACTCCCCCTTTTTGTGAGCCCGCTAGGCATCCTTCCAGACTGCACCATGTAAGAGGATCCGTGAAGCTACCCACTCCTGTCTATAGGATTCGGCCCAAGAGAAGCAAACCCGGCTGGATGTTCATCAATGGAATTCAACATCCCGGAAGTAGGTGGGTTGGTTGTATCCTCACAAGTAGGCATAATGGAAGTATTTCGGTGCTTTGTAAAAGGAAATGTTTGTTCACAAAAGATGACATCTCGACTGACGAAAATATCACCGGTTTCAACATCATACACACGCCACCCCTTTTGCCCACACGAATAGCCAATAAAAGCACATTTGCGACTTCTAGGCCCAAATTTGTCCTTGTGTCTTGGTAGGTTATGTGTATAGCATAAACACCAAAAAATTTTAATGTGATCATATATAGGCTTTGTACCGAACAAGACCTCATAGGGAGTCTTCCCTTGAAGAATGGTGGAAGGTGTCCTATTAATCAGATAGGCGGCGGTTAGTACACATTCTCCCCAAAACTCAATAGGAAGATTAGCTTGAAACCGTAGTGCCCGTGCCACATTCAAAATATGACGATGTTTCCTCTCTACTCTTCCATTCTGTTGGGGAGTATAATACAACTTCGTTGGTGAACAATCCCATTATTAGTATAAAATTTTTGCATAACCCCTGATGTAAACTCACAACCATTATCACTCCTAATAGTCTTAATCTTGACACCAAACTGGGTATTTATCATATGGCAAAAATTTTGGATAAGTTGGGGTGCTTCACTTTTGTCATTCATTAAATATACCCAAACTCCTCTACTAGTATCATCAATAATAGTCAAAAAATATTAGGCACCACAGAAGGCTTTAACACGGTATGCCCCCCAAATGTCAATATGAATCAAATCAAATTTATTTATTACAGTATGTTCACTACATGGAAAAGATGACCGTGTTTGCTTTGCACGTAGACATACATCACATAAATCCTCTTTATGACTACTAAAGGTGTTACTAATACTAGGGAATAGTTTAGATAATGCCTGTCTAGATGGATGTCCCAACCGTTGATGCCAGAGCTCATACGAAGAGACCTTGTTGACTTGAATTGCTGTCGTAGATTTGTCCTTGAAATAATAAACCCCTCTTTTCGGCTCACCCACTCCAATCGGGCTCCTCGAGGTAGGATCCTGTATCACACAACCTTTATTAGTGAATGTGATAGTACATGATAAATCTTCAATCTCCAATAGATATAAGATTGCAGTTTAATTGAGGCACATAAAGTACATCCTTTAGAGTAATATTGAAATTTAAATAAGCAAACCCCCCTTTTGTAGCCATAGTATATGCGCCATTTGGTAGTTCAACTTCAATGGGCAATACGTCGCGTACTTCCTGAAGCATGTCTAAGTTTGCAGTCATGTGGCATGACGTGCCACTATCGAGAAGCCATGAAACATTACCTGATAACCTTTCATGAACCAAGTTAGAGGGCCCAATTAAACTCAGGATTTTCTGTACTTGTTCTGGTGTAAAGTTGGAGTTGCTGCCCTTGATTCGAGGAATGTGACCAGCGTCCTCGGTATCTCTCGTTTCATGGTTGACCATGTTGGCAACCTCCCGCGACGCTCCATGTCCTCGCCCTGCAGTTACGCGACCACCACCTCTGCCATCTCTCCCTCTGCCGCCGCGTTCACCTCGATCACCCCGAGAACTCCAGCCAGGGGGGTCGCCGATTAATTCAAAGCAACCGGTCTCATCATGGCCATATTTACCACAATGCCGGTAAGTGGGTTTGTCTCCGTTCCGGTGGGTTGTTCGGTTGTGACTCATGGCAAAAACTCCGGCAGCATCACGTACGGTGGCGGCTCCATCACGTGTCAACATCCCTTTCTTGTGTGCTTCTTCTTGTTGCACCATATTGAAGACTTTGTCGATGGTAGGCAACTTGTCGAGTGCCAAAATCTGACTACAAATAGTAGAAAAAGCTTCGTCATCCAAGCCCATTAGAAATTGATGGACTTTGTCATGTTCTGCCAACTGGATGATCTTTTCGGCTGCGTCGCACTTGCATTCGGGTACACGAACGTAATTGCTAAGTTCGTTCCAGAGGCTCATAAGTTTAGATAAGAACTCAACTACGTCCATATTGCCTTGTTTGCATGATGCAATTTCAGCTTTTAGTTTGTGTATTCTCGGTATGTTAGGAACGGAATATCATTTCCTAATATTCTCCCACATAGCATAGGCTGAGTTGGCATAAGCTACGCTGGGGTGGAGTTTAGGATCAATTACGTTCATTATCCAGGATGTTATCATAGAATTGACCATCTCCCAAGCCTTAGCCATGACCATACTCTCGTCCCCTCCAGTTACATCAAGCTTGGTTATCGTTCCATCGATGAAACCAAGCTTGTTTTTAGCTCTCAAAGCTGTTTTTACAGCTTGCTCCCAAAGGTCATAATTTTTGCCATCAAACCTAATAGCTGTGATAAGAGCTCCTGGTGAATCTGAGGGAGATAGGTAGTACGGTGAGTGAGGTGTGATGATAAAGGCTTCATCTTTCCCCATGCCGTGACTTGTTTTGGGGTTTCGGTTCTTGCAGGTGAGTGATGGCGCGTGACTAGTTTGAGGGTTTCTTTTTTTTTTTAGGTTAGATCGAACCGCTCTGATACCATGAAGAATTTTAGAGTGAAAGGATTGAAAAAGAGCTTCGAATTATGTGTGTGCTCAATCATCCCTCTTTGCCGTGGAGTTACATGGTTTTTATACATAGAGGATCACTAGCTTGTTAATGCTAACCCTAGCTTGCTAAGCAAGTAATACAAGAGGTCTACGTAATGTAGAACACATATATATGTCAAATTGTCCTGTAACATCTATCCAAAAAAAAAACATTCACAATATTAAATTACTTTGGGTTCACTCATAAATATCAATAAGTTTGATGTGATACCTACTCACATGACACAGATCATGAGGCAAATATTCTTATGATGACTTTTATTACTAATTAGGGTGACTAATAGTTCATTTATGGGTGACTATAATAAAAATCACAACCATTAGTCACCTGAATTAAAAAATCACTCCAAAACCTATTTATTAGCCATTGTATACTGTCAAAAGAGTCACGCCATAAGGATTTCGTCTCACGATAACTTTTATGTGAGAAGATTTCATCTAAAAATTTATGCAAAAATAAATACATTTGAATGTATAGATAGATAGGTTGATAGGTTATGGTGTTATGGTTATTTATCACGTACCAATCATATGTTTAGAGAGGTAAATAAGGCAATAGTTTTTTTTTTTTTTTTTGGGCTTGATTGTTGATAAGTCATAGAAGGCTAAAGGTGAAATATAATACAAATTTGAAAACAAACGAAATAACAAAGAAGATAGCATACTAAATATAAACTATCGCGAAAACTACGAAGAGATCAGGAAAATCGAAGGACATAAACAGGCTCCTTACACCATTCTGTAAATATGTGGACTCTAATAATCTGTTCAATTAATTTGTAAACCACTTCCTGTGCTCATTCCCTGCATCCTTCAATTAATCCTTTTGGTTAGTAATTGTTGTATACAATTGGGCCCAATAATCCAAATTCCACCGACAAATGAAGCTTTAACATGTGACAATAGAATTCTCAACATTAATTTGCTTTGTTCCTTTACTTGATCATCTTCCCACCACCATCTCTCCATAACCCAACACCAAGCTTTCACTTGGCTTCATTCATGCCATTCAGTACTTGGCTTCACCCAAGCCGGTCACCTATAGGATCTCGAATCAACGACGTCCCATTCACTGACCAAGAATTTGGCCCCTCAACACCCAAAGACTCTGATTTTTAGAGCAGGCCCTTCCTGGTCGGCTTCATTGAGTTTTGCTCTAGCCTTCAACTACACCATTTGATTTATATTTTTCACCAATTATTAAGACAATTTTAGTAAAGGACGTAATTAAATATATCCTCACGAGAAAAGGCGCCTAATATTGCCATTGTTTCTCTTTTACCCATGTAAAAATCCAAAAAAACAAGATTGATAGACTATGCACAAATTTTGGTACAATATCGAACTTCTTGGACCAATGACATTCCATTGGCTTTAGACTATTCTAAATAGTACTAATTTTTTGGATTCTATACTTCTATATTAAACATACTCCCTTGGATAGCCTTTGGATAATGCACTCAGTTGCCCAATTTTTGTTGGGAAGTTCCCCTCCCAATAACTTCCAAGTTGTGGGTCCTCGTTGGAAGGTGATGAAGAAATGGATAGCTCCCGGGGCCCTTTTGATGGTCCTCTTTAGATAGAACTGCAACATCATGAGCAAAGTGAGAGAGGTAAACTTTCCCGTAAGGGTAAGATGAGAAATAACAACAGTCCAAAGTCAGCGCAACATTCACCTACCTCTACTGAAATTGCGAAAGAGGTTTTGGATTTTGGAAAAAAACTTAGTCTTTCTGTTATTAGTGATGAGTCCCCGATAATTAGAAAAATAACCAGAAGCTTGCGAAAAGAGTTGGAAAATGAAAGGCAAAATAGAGACTTATGTTCTTAAGATATCTTCTAGACATGAATGTGACATCCTAGTCGATATTTGTATTGGATTAGCGAGCTGTATGACTGAGTTTGCCTGTGTCTCTTAGCCTATGGTTTGTTCTACTGCTTCTTTAAGCTGTGTAGTAGCTGTATTCCTTCTTATTTGTAAGTGCTATGCTCAACTAATAATCGGAAAAAAAAAAAAAAAAACATACTCCCTCCATCCCACCCAAAAAATATCATATTTGATTTTTGAGCTCAAAGTTAATAAACCTTAGTTATTAATTTATCAAAACATATCTTAATTTTATGAAACTGTCACCATACGAATTATTGTAAAAAATAATTTTATAAGAATAGTTGAAATATTTTATTAGAGACCATAAAATGTAAAAGTAGCCAATTTGTGAAACATATCGATAGACTATTTATCTTTTTTAAAAACATTAACGGTAATTGTTAAGCAACTCGTCACAAAACGCTAGACATTTTTCGCCTTTTTTTTTTTTTTTTGAGAAGTCGTTCAGCTAAACGGCTAAAAAATTCGAGACTGCAAGAGTCGAACTACAACAGATAGAACTACAATAAATAGGTACCAAAACAGATAAAAGAAGATAAGATAGTCATACAGTCATTACAAGGGAAGAGATAATTACCTTGGCAAATTCAACACATCATCAAGGATATCTTCAAGTCATCATTAATTATTTTTTAGATCAGAGGCAAACATAACAGCAAAATGACTTTTTAAATTGGGCATTTTATTAAGTACGGATTTGTTCATTGTTGATTTCTACTTCTCACCATCATTTAGAACAATCTTTACGGAGGATGTAACTGAGTGTACTTTATGAGAAGAGGTGTCAAACATTTGTGTTGTTGTCTACTTTATCTCTGTTTAAAAAAAAAAAAAAATAGAAGAAGATAATATTGGGCTGTTTTAGTTTTAGTTTGTGGTAGTATATGTGGCCTGGAGTGGTAATGAGCACAGTGGTGCGGGTACCATCGTACAAGAGACTAAGGCCCTGTTCGGCAAAATTAGCTGTTTGAGTAGCGAATAACTGTTTAAGTAGCGGATAGCTGTTTGAGTAGCGGATAGCTGTTGAGTTTTAGCGGATAGCGGATATCTGTTTAACTAGCTGTTTAAAAAGAATGTGTTCGGTAAAATTAGTTGTCGAATTAGCCAATTAACATAAAATGACGAAAAAGGACATTACTAATATTTTTGTTGTTTCATTATTATTATTGCTACTACTACTATTACTACTACTATTATTACAACTCCAACAACAGCAACTACAATAATAATACCTACAACTACTACTACAATTTGATGATACAAAACTTGCAACAATAATTAGCCAGAGCAACTCCCACCTAAGTCGTAAATTAGCTAGAGCAACTCCCAAATTTGGCTTGGTGAGAAACCTTGTTGAGAAACCTCCACCCAGTAGAATTGACCAAGGATCATGATAGGCATGATTAGAAGAGAGAATGGAGAGTGGAGATGATAGCCTATCTAAATCACACATCTCACAATCCCACCGCCACCACAAGATAATAGAGAGAAGAAGAAGCAACACTAACCACTACCCAACTTCTCCAACTCACTGAGTCCCACCTCCGCCTCCACAACTTCTCTCTCTACCGCGAATATGCCCTCGAATCGCACCACCCCAATGACCTCCACCACCACCTCAAGAAATTGCCTCCTAATTTCAGAAAAAAGCCATCAGATTTAACATCAAATAAAATAAAAAAATCAATATACTCACTTTACAATCACAGAGCAACTCCCGAATTGCTGCTGAAATCTTCTATGATTTGTGATGTTCTGTAGTGATTTCAAACAGAGAAAGCAGAGAAGCGGGGGTCGAACACTAACAGTGAGGGTTTTGGGAAGAAGGTAGGGCTTTTATATTAGGGGCAAGGGCTGAAAATCTAGGAAAACATCAGGGGCATAATTGGAAGAAAAAAATAAAATGCTGTAGCGTTTTGCAAAATGTTAAGACTCCTAACGTTTTTAAAACGCTCATTCAACCGCTAAAAGCTAATTTTATATGCGACTTTACCGAACACTGAAAATTTGAGAAAGTAAAGCTTTAGCATATTTAAAACGCTAAATACTAGTTAAAACGCTGTTACCGAACACAGCCTAATACTTACAATTGATTGTCTTTCCAGTAATCATACCAGTTGTAAATGTGTTTTAATTTTGTTCGTTGAGTCCGATTGTATTGTTGCTCTTTGGTAGCCTTAGTAGTTACATAATTAATTAGAAAAAAAAACAATTGATTGGACGTGTGAAAAAATTTGCTCAAGCGGTTAAATATTTACTCTATTTAAATAAAATTTTGGATTTTAGTTTTGTGAATAAAGACAGTTTGTGATGGAAGAGATCCACTGCCATACAGGTCAAAAGTAGCTTAGCTTTAATAAAGTTAAGGCCAAAAAAAAAATGATTTGACATTGCACAACTAAGCATCCATAAATTGATTTTTTAATCATCTTTTTGGGTATAAATTACAAATTGATTACACATGGTTGGTTCTTGTACTTCAAGTTTTGGTATCTTTTAAAAACAAAAACTTCAGGTGAACGATTTTGGATTAATTATTTGATGTATTTGATGTTGTTTTATATTTATTATCATTTTTATGGTATATTGTTAATTATATAGTGATTATCATATCATATATATATTTTAAAAGTTGAATACAAATCACGTATGAATGACATGTGGCATGCTGATGTGGCATATAACAATGAATTGGGAAGTTATAATTGGTGGATGTTAGTTGACTCATATTAATTAACATTAATGTTATTAACTAGGATTTACTAACCTTCCAAAGGGGGGAAAAACTAGGATTCACTATGTGTTATTATATATATTATTACTTTGCAGTTGAAATTTAATTAAAAAAAACTAACTACATAGGTATTTGAATAGTCACACAAAAGTAATGCTAATTTAACACAATGTTAGATTACATTAAAAGACTTGACCACTTAATGAATAATTTATGCAATAATTAGTAGAATAGTAACATATTCTCATCAAAAATGACAGGATTATGACTTGCATATTAAAGGTTAAAAATTTAACCTAATTCAACAAATAATTTTAATGCCAAAAAAATATAATTTTAAGTGATCTAATTGAGAGCAAGAAAAAACATATGCATGCCTCCATGAACTACTACGATAGCATAATAGTTATTCTATCACACAAAAATCAACTTTTTTAATAAATTAGTATATTTCAATTATTTTTTAATAACAAAATTAACTCATGTTCTTGCATAGCAAGGGATATAATACTAGTTAATATTAAAAGTTGGGTAGAAGTAATATATAAATGACATCTAGATTGTCGCATAAAATGCCATATAAGATCATCTCAAGTAGGATAGAGATCACTTTATGAAGTATTAGTCAATTCTAATTAAAAGCTGCAGACGTCATAATGATGTAATAATTACATAAAATAAAGTGTCTCTGTTGGATGCCTTGTAGAATAACCCTAGTGACCGGGAATAAAGATTGCTAGATATGGTAAGAAGCAAAATAATTGAGCGTTAGATGTCATTTACTCGCTTTTAATGTCTAGAGTTAATAGATAAGGATTTGTGTATGATAAGAATCAAGAAGGGACCACGATAACAACAAGAGGTAGGGTTCTCAAATCACCTATTGCCGACATTCTTCCCCGTTCATCTTATAATTTTAAGTTTCAACAACTATGACTCACTATGTTTATGAAATTTGATATCTTTAGGTCAGAAGCTATCTTTTTAGTGTCAACTAGCATATTTTCTTTTATGTGATGTATGAAATAATTTTTGAGTTTTTATCTACAATAAATGCACATATAATATAATGAATTATCTAAAATTTCTTGTGATGCATGAAATTTTTTATTTTTTGCTTAAATTAAAAGTTTTTCAAACTTCAAAATTATAGTTATTAGGCGGTAAAATTATAAGAAATATTTAATCGAGATTTTCTATGTATTAACATGATAATTAACTTTAGTTGAATATGTTTATACATGTTACGTATTAATGAATTTGATGCATGATTTTTTTTTTTAATCGGGATAGGGATTTCAAATCACCTATTGCCAACGTTCTTCGCCATTAAGCTTTTATAATTTCAATAGCTACGACTCACTATCTTTATGAAATTTGATATATTTTGGTCCGAAGCTAACTTTTTAATGTCAATTATTAGAAAATTTATCAACTAAAGTAATTGGTAATCATCACTGAAAAATTAGCTTTCAAATCCACTGTAATATGGGTAAATATTTAATTGATCCAGTGAAATTGGATAAATGCTTTTGGAACTACTCAAGTTTGGGCAATAATTTTTTGAAGTACAACTGTTTGGGTTAATAATCTTTGGAGGACACATATTTTTATTTTTAGCCCAAACTTTTCTGAAATTTCTATTTTGACACAAATGGACTCAAACTGCAAATACTTATGGGCTTTTTGTAGAAAACTAAACTCATATTAACGTTTGGACTTTTTATATGACTTTACCAGGACTAGTTATCATAATCTACTACTTATATAATAAATATTATATTTTTTGCGATTAGTGGCCAACCATATTTAGCAAAATAATTAAACTATAATTAAAGAATTTCGATCATTACTTGAACTTAGTTGCCGTTGGACTCTGGCGTTCTTCTAACTTCCAGTTTACAAAGATTAATAATCTCAACTATACCTTCTTTAGATCAGACAAATCACATATTCAATTCATTTCCTACCTCGAAGTGTAGTCACTAATCAAAATTTCAATATTTTTAAGGATAGTGAGACTTTAATCAAGAAATCATAATATTTAAGACATAAGATTCGATTGAATAACGTTCCCTATAGGGAAACTTCTTTTATTGAAAACTTGAAAGTGAAAATATTACAATGGAAAGATTGAAGAGGGACTTAAGCTACTATGATCATCAGAGATGCTTGCTCATATATAAATAGAGAATCCAGACTTTTCTCTTACTCAATTATGCTCAAATGACTATGTCCCTTTTGAGCACTCAGCTTCCCCTTTTATAGAGGAGATGAAATAAATAAGATGCCCTAACGACTATAGTATACACTGATACTTTCGCATGATTACAGCTGTCCTCATATTGTTACAGTAGATATCATTATTTTACTGACTTGACACTTGAAAAAGTAGCACAATAATAGAGAAACAACTTTTCAGAGACTTTAATGCTGATAAGACTAGTCATCATAGTGAGATTCTATATGCCTTCGTTTCTAATAATATCTTCCAGTCCATGATTATCCAAATTATCATCAAAATCTTCATCGAGTTCAAGTTGCTCTAGATCGCATTTTTTAAGTAATTCATAAAGATATTTCTGTCCTTTTTTCTGATAAGAATTTTATAGCTCCAACATCAAAGAGATGATTAAAAACATCTTCTGAAGTAGCTCATTCTACTTTCACGTATTTGCTGAATTCATTATGATAGATGGAAGTATTGTTCCTACAATGCAATAGTGTTCTTCCTTATTCAATTTATGCCCACATTGGATGATAAATGTTTTAAA
This sequence comes from Carnegiea gigantea, assembly GCA_029747015.1. Taxonomy (NCBI): domain Eukaryota; kingdom Viridiplantae; phylum Streptophyta; class Magnoliopsida; order Caryophyllales; family Cactaceae; genus Carnegiea; species Carnegiea gigantea. The sequence goes on from JAKOGI010000043.1 coordinate 783,405, forward strand.
ATCCGATGACTCTTGTTAAAGTAAAATCACTGACTAATTCCTATTTTTTTTGTAAATTATTTTTGTTGTTGATCATTGGGATCATCTAAATCAACTAATTAAATAAGATAATGGATTGGTTTGACTTTTCCTTTTTCATATTCAATTACTGTGTAATATACTTCAACATATAGGCTTCTATTGTATGGAACTTTTGTTGAACCATAAGGAGATGTGAGAATCCAATGGATTATTTTAAACTTGAACTGTTGAAACTTAGTTAGTCTGGAGAATACTGGGTACTTCGGATCTGGGACTTCCATGAGGTAATATACCATTTTATATTTCTAGGTTTTCATGATAGGGTCATCCGGAGAGATAGAATTTGCTGGGAGACTAAGACCACCAACTTTAGATTTGCCAGGAAAGAAGATTATAGTGCTCCAAGACTTGAAAACATCACAAGAATCATTATGGTAATAGTCGATACATGCTATATACCACTTGTTAAACCATTTTTCTTGAACATGGGAACTTATTTCTTTTTGTGAATCTCATAAGGACAACTTACGTAATTCATTTTTAATTCTAAAAAGCTAAATCTTTGTACTATTAGATATGCAGAAGAAAGCAAACCAAAGTATGACCTACTTTTTGTATGAAATTCCAAAACATCTATATGGATTCGACTAGAAGGAGAAACCCATTCTAGTAGTAATGACATTTCATTTTGAATCTCTTCTTTTTACAGCAGAAGTTTTGTTCTGATGATCACAATTGGCGAGTTCACGGGTTAAATTATCTACCAGAGAATTATTTGATCCTTGTATATGTTCAATACAGAAAGACAATTGGTTAAACCATAATTGCCAATGCAGGAGTCTACCTTACGATTGCATATTTGATAAATTCTTTGTTATAAAACCACGTATTTCTTTGCAATTAGTTCGAATAAAAAAAGGTTATGGGACTAAAAATATTAAGAACTTTTCGATTCCCCTTATGACTGCAAAGATTTCTTTTTTCATCAAGGAATAATTGCATTCCGTGTTATTAAAACTTCCACTATAATATTTACAGAGTTTTCCTCATTCTTTGATTTTGAGTACTACACTCTAGTGTTCATTGTTAGCATTTATCGCAAGAACTAAACAATCTTCTTCATTAGATAAATTAAGAACAAGAAGATTTTTGCACATTTTTTTGAAGTTTTGAACAATCTTGGAATCTCTAAGGATCCATGAGAGATTCCAACTTACTTCTTTCTTGAGTTTCTACTGGAATGGCTTTCTTAATTTAGCTAGATCTTTAATGAAATCTGAAGCATAGGCAAGATATCTAAGAAACCTTTCTAATTGCTTCCTATCTTCAATCTTTTCAAAATTTTTTTTAATTTTTTCTAAAATATGTTTTCATAGAGTGATTTGTCCAACTTTTATCTCTAGGCCTAAAAACTCGATTTCTATTCAGCATAAACACACTTGTTCTTACCTAGAATAATGTCATGGTCAATGCATCTTTGAGTAATAGCTATGACATCATATTTATGTTACTCTATGGTTTTAGAAAAGGCAAGGATATCATTGATGCAAAATAAACAGTAGTAATTAAGGTCTTCGAAGATAGTATCCATTCTTCTTTGAAATATTTAAGGCGCATTTTTAAGACCAAATGACATTACTATCAACTTATAATGTCCTTGAGGGACATTAAAAGTAGTTAAAAGAATACTTTCTTCATCCATTTTATTTTTTAGTATCCACTTTTGCAATCCATTTTGAGAACTAAAAGACTCCTTAAATTCTATTGAAAATGACTGTTTTGTTTGGAATATAATGACCATCAAGGGCAATATTATCATTAAGATTTTTATAATTGATTACCATTGTAGCTTTCCCTTTTTTTCTCTTCAGCATGATTTCTTACCATAAAAGTGAAACTAGTGTGAGAAATTTTACTGTTTCTAATTAAACCTTTTTCTAATAGCTTTTTAATTTGGTTATCAAATTCTTGGATATCCTGGTGTGTATGTAACATTTGTTTGATTTGGATAATAGTGTTAGGATTCAACAAAGTGATTTTTGCAAATATCTTATCTTTATCCCAAAATTTTTAGTGGGTTATCAGAATAGAGTTCTTTGCATAATTGCTTTTGTTGTTCAGTAATATATTTTTTAATAGATAACTCAAGTAGTGAGATTTTTACAACTATTTCATATTGTGTATGCATTACCTTCTCACCATGTTGGCTGCATGTAAACTCAATCTTCTGATGTGTGTAAGCCTTAATTAATTTTTCAATAGCAACTGAGTGACCATTAATTGTAAATATTATTTGGTTTATGGTGTATGTACATAGAGAACGTAGTCTCTAAAAATTATTTCTAATAATCATATAATGAGAGTGTTGATCAGTAGCCCATAATACTAGACTTAACTCCTCCTGTTTCTACAGATAATCTCTCTATGGCTTCGTTATGGCTCATTATACTATTGTCAACTATCCTTACTTGTAGAGATGTTCATCATTTAGTACAAATTCAGACCGGACTGAATTCGCTCCGGTCCACGGTCCAGAAATCTTTTTTTATTTGGTCTTTGGTCCGTTCTAGTCCGGTCTACTGGTCCAGCGGTCTGGACCGAGGACTGCATAAAAAAATTTTAAAAACTGACTTTTTACTTGTTCAATTTCAATTTTCTTTTGCAGCAACTTATAATTTCTCAAATATTCAAGAATATTTATTTGTTTTTCATGATGAAAATATGTTGAATTTTTCATGATGGAAATAGGTTGAAATGGTTCATAGTGAAACAAATATAAGATGTTCATATCGTAAAATTTGTTAGCGTGATAATTCGGTCTGGTCCGTTCCGGTCCGGTTCCGATCCGGTCCTTGACTTATTCGGTCTGGTCTGCGGTCCGCAACTTCTCTCTTATTAGGTCCTCGGTCCAACCCGGTTTGGTTCGGGTTTGGACCGGTGAACAGCCCTACTTACTTGTAACAGATTCGTGGCTTTGTTCCACATGAATTCTAAAAATAAAGATCTTTTTTCAAAATAGACAAAACAACTAGTATTTATGTAGGCACACAATTCATATTTATTATATCCCTCTAAATATACTTTTACTGAGGTATAGAAGCAATTTGAATTTGTGTTGGTAACTTCATAGCATATCTCCATCACATAAATTGATCTTAATCCATATGATAATTTGATTATTAAATTTTGTATGTCTGATATCATATAGCAAAGCATAAAGATCAATGTCTTTGCCATAATATTGTAATGGAGTATTTGCACTTGAGCACTTTGAACATGGATATACCTATATTTTCTATTTTTGTTATGCTTAAGGATATTTTTTCAATTATTGAGATTAATTTCTCCTACATCATACTCACAGTCTTTGATTTTTAGATCTCTTTGCATTATTTCACATATGTATTTGTCCTTTAATTGAATGATCTATTTTTCATAGATTATATCTTTCTGGATTATGGAAAGGATCCAAGCTCCTTTGATTTCTTCGTCCTTATTCTACGATAAATTCTTCTCCTTGAAGATCATCGATACTAATTGAGCTACTTTCCATCATAAAACAAGTTGCTTCGTAGTCACTATTTTCATATTTATCTTATAGTACAATTTCAATAATTCTCTTATATTGTATTTTTAGTGCTAGATCTAGTGCTAGATCTAGTGCTTCTTCTTCACTAAGCTCAAAGTAACCTAGACTTCCCAAATTTTCAATAAGCTTGTTATTCATCCTATTTTTGTACTCGTTGGCATAATGACCTACTTCTTTGCATGTCCAATAGTTACAGTTGTTTTTCCCTGTAGAATAATAAGCAGTTTTTCTAAAAAATCTTCATTTTTTAGGGTTTGATTTGTTATAATATTTTTTCTTTTATATTTCTCTCCCCTTTCTTGTTAAGCTCTTTTTCTAATAGCATTTGGTTTTCTTCTCTTTTCAGGTTTTTTTTCCCACTGGTGAGGATTATCTTAACAAGCTAGAAATTATTTCTTTATTTTTTTTTTGTTTCTGGAGATTGAGACCTGATTATTGACCTATTTCTATTTTCTTAGATAAGATATTCTTGTACCCACGGTATTAATGACATCTAAATTTTCAAGCTAAACAATGTACTTTTCATTGATTATAAAATTGATTGGATATGATAATTTATCATAAATTATACTAAGATTTGTTCAATTGTGTCCAATTTTGTGATAATATTGACTAAATGCAGCAACATATTTCTCCAAATATATCATATTTTATAATTCTATGTTATTAATCTCTCTTTACCATTCTCTTTCTTTTTTTTGTTTCAGAATCAAGTTTTAACTCCGATGAATTCAGTTTTGATTTTCTTAAATAGATTTTTTAAACATTTCAGCTAATGTTTCCATCATTCTTAGTGTATTTTTTCCGTCCTCATTAATGAATCGTACCAATCTGCTGCAGCGGCAGAAAAACTATACTCGATATAATTTAAGAAATTTCTAGCAGTCCATGTAGTATTTAAGTTTAAGACACTATTCATACCTCTTTTTCAATGCTCAAAAATTTCTTCTTTAAAATACGAGCTCTATCAATATTTAAGATATATCATGTTTGGCTAATTAGGGTAAGGCCAATATCTTCAAAGGTCGTGGTATTCCTTGGGATAAACCTAAAGGAAAAGTTTAGTTGTACACGGCTAGTACGTACCTAGATCTCATAAAATGGGTATTTCTTATAGAAGGTTCACTAAATTCTTTAGATTTAGGAGTGATGTTGTTAACTAGATTTGATTTGATATCATCTATTTTAAGTATCCCATTAATTTAATCGTCAAATACCATTTTATGATAGTTTTTATCCAGTTTTTTTCTAATTTCTTCTAAAGTAACAATATTAAGATTCTCTACTTTAATTAGGTTCATCGATCTATTGATATATTTCTTTTTCTAATTAGACATTATTTGTCACTTCATTATCATCAGATAATTCATCTTGTTTATCAACTATTGTGTCCATGATTTTGTTTAATTCTTCCAAATTTTGTTCTTTATCAAACAATTAATTGTCTTTCCAGTAGTCATACAAGTAGTAATTGTGTTTTAATTTTGTTTGGTTGGTCAGATTGTATTGTGCCACTTTGGCAGCTTTAGTAGTTGCATGATTAATTAGAAAAAAAAAATAATTGATTTGACATGTTAAAAAATATTAGTTCAAGCGGTTAAGTATTTACTCAATTTAAATAAAATTTTGGATTTGGTTTTGTGAATAAAGATCATTTGTGATGGAAGTGCTCTACTGCTATATAGGTTAAAAATAGCTTAACTTTAATAAAGTTAAAGCCAAAAATAAAAACATTTTGACATCGCACAACTAAGCATCCATAAATTGATTTTTTAATCATCTTTTTGGGCATAAATTATGAATTGATTACAAATGGTTGGTTCTTGTACTTCAAGTTTTGGTATCTTTTAAAAACAAAAACTTAAGGTGAACGATTTTGGATTAATTATTTTGAGTATTTGATGTTGTTTTATATTTATTATGATTGTTATGGTCTGTTATTATTAATCATATAGTAATTATCATATATATATATATATATATATATATATATATATATATATATATATATATATATATATATATATATTATAAGTTGGATGCAAACAATGTATGAATGACATGTGGCATTTCACATGGCACAAAATAATCACTTGACAAATTGGAATTAGTGAATGTTAATTGAGACATATTAATCAACATTAATGCTATTAATTAGAATTTATTATATGTTATTAATTTTATTATTTATTGCATAGTTTTACACTCCTAACTTATTTTATTTTTTGAGAAAGTCTTCATACGGTTAACTTGGTATGCAATAGTTGATTCGTTTGTATTTCAAATTGATTCATTTTATTTTTCAATATTAAAAGAATAAAATTAGATAAGAGAATCAAATTTTACCTTAATTTTATTTGTTACTACTTATTATTTTTTCTAAGGTTAGATCTTGAGGCCATTGTAACTGAGTAAAAACTTATTGCCTTATAGCAATTTAATCATACAGGACAATTTGTGAATGATATATAGGACATGTGTAAAGGTTGTGCTAGATTAGTTGGCTACATGAACATTCTTCTAGGGTGGAAAAGTGATTTTTTATATATCTTATGTAGAGTAGTATGTAAGATTGCACTATAATTTTTATTCAAGTAAGTTAAATTAAAATATAATCCATTTAACTCCTAAAAAATATACATCACAAATTAACTAGACGTGTGATGAATCATAAAAAAAATGATAAATGGTAAATCACGCTCATATGAAAACAGAAATAATTTGGAGTGATTTAAAATGAAAAAAGAAATGAAATAATAATTATGTTATTATAAATTGTTAATCTACTTTTAAAAAAATATATTTTTATTAATTATTTATACTAATAATATTAAAACAAAAATTGACTGACATCCTTGTATTGCAAGGATATAACACTAGTTAATATTAAAAATTGGGTAGAAGTAATATATGAATGACATATGAATTGTCACATAAGATGTCATATAAGGCTACTAGGAGCCATCTGAAAATGCTCCCTTACTAGGAGCCATCTGAAAAACAATGCTCAAACTCTACCATGAAAAATATAAATACGTACAGACACATATACATATAATTACTTACCAGGCGACTAAAAGTGTCAAGGTTTAGTGTGGTTAATAGAGTTTCCATTCCATTAAACATGTATTTTTGAATTCGACAAAATGTGAGTGGGTACAAGAACCGAATAAACTAGTTAATTGGAACTGGCATACCTAAATGTTCAAGATTTTCTTAGTCATGTCCCGTAAATTATTATGTACAACCGGGTGGACAACTCAATTGTCCACCCGAGCCCACCAACAGCAGTTTTGTTCTTCCAACTGCTGAGCCTGACCCTTTTTTTTTAAAAAGAAAATTCATGCTCCTCAATTTTTTGAAATCGTAGTTTTCATTCTCCCCATTATTCAATTACTTTTCGCTGCTTCGATTGCTTTAGTGTTAAGTAATTATTGAATGGTTGGATTTAATCTTAACGTCGCTATTGATGTTGAATAATCATCAAACGGAATTGTTCGTCAAGTTTGATAACGTTTTTTCGATCTCTATTTTTGTTTTCGGGATTGGAAGTTGTGTTTGTTAGTTTTCCATTTTGACGAGTTAATTTTGAGATTTTCGAACTGGATTGCATTCATTCCATGTAAATTTTGGTTTGTGACATACGAGAAATGATAGCTCACCATTATGAGTTATGTGCTCACTAAATATAGTCGTTGGCTCACTAGAGGTATACATTTAGCTCACTATAAAAAAATATGTTGCCCTATGCTACAGAGCAGTTTTTTGCTCACTAAAAGAAACGTTTGGCTTATTAGGATTGACATGTGTGCTCACTGATGTTGCATTATGGCTTACCACAAATGTTATGGTTGTTTTTCCAGATGATATTTTCGTTGTTGTTATGTACATATGAGAAACAACAGCTCGTCAATATGAGTTATGTGCTCACTAAATATAATCATTGGCTCACTGAAGAAATACATTTAGCTCACTTGTATTGAGCTTGTGCTCAGCAATCATAAATCAGTTATCTGCTCACCAAATATAATCACTATAATTAATCTGCTGCCTAACAGGGAAAACAATAGCTCACTCTAAAAAATATGTTGCCTTGCAGTACAGAGCATTTCTGCTCACTAACACAAGCGTTTGGCTCACTAGAATGAAGATTGTACTCACCAATTATGCGTTATAGCTCACCACAAAAATTATGTTGTTTTTGCAGATGGTACTTTATTTTTCATATCTACATTAGATCGTTCTGTTGCTGAGGCTGTTGATGTTGATTATTATGTTATAATTTTGTGTAATCCTTCTAGTGTTTCAAAAGACAACGGCGCATTCATAAGTTATATAATATATTTAATGAACAATAGAATATTAGTAAGAAATATTTATATTATCTTTTATTATGACATAAGCGCATTTGTATTATACATATTCAGTTAGTATAATACAAATATAGTCCAACTCATTAAAAGTATGTCATAGCTCACTAAATATAAGTCATAGCTCACTAAAAGACAAATATATCATACTTTAGAATTTGAACAAAAAAGTATATGTGCTAACTACAATTGTTTGTTCACTCTTTTTTTATTATGAATGATTAGTTTTCCACGCTAAATCATATTGGTCACAAAATATATTTTATAACTCACCAAATATCTATCATGGCTCACTAAATAAATAGCATAACTCACTAAAAAGAATAGTATAGATAGCCAGCAAATAACATTGTGAAGTACTTAGATTATGTTACTGCTCAATTATTTTTTACTATACCATAAGGGTGTTTGTATTATATTTTATGAGTATAATAGAAATATAGTGAATTTATTAAATATAATCTAACTCACTAAATGTATGTCATAGCTCACTAAATATATGCCATACCTCACTAAATATATGTCATAGCTCACTAAAAAAATATAGACAACTAGAATATAGTTTAGTGAGTTCCAGATGCACAATAATACTTTTTTTTAGTACAATAGCACATTTTAATAAGTTATATAGTATTTTTACTAAGTAAAATCTAGGATACATAAGATGCATTGGTTTAATCTATCTGCTCACTAAAAGTATGTATTAGCTTTCTAAAATTGTATCTCAACTCACTAAGTATTGTACTGAGCTATACATTTTTAGTGAGCTGAAATTCGATCGTACAATTGGTTCTATACAACTAAGTTGTATGATATACAAACTCAGTAAATAAATATGATAGCTCACTAAAAAAATATAGACAATTAGAATATAGTTTAGTGAGTTTCAGATTCACAATAACACTTTTTTAGTACAATAGCACATTTAATAAGTTATATAGTATTTTTACTAAGTGAAACTTGGGTACAGAAGATACATTAGTTTCGGTATGTCTGCTCACTAAAAATACGTATTAGCTCACTAAAACTGTATCTCAGCTCACTAAAATATTTTAGTGAGCTATATATTATTTTTAGTAAGCGAAAATGGATGCACAGCAACATATTTTAGTGAGCTATAGGGCATTTTTGGCGAGCCGAAATCCGGCGGTTTTCTTTGTGTTTTGTACGTGGGGGCAATTTGTGGGCCCCGTTGTACAATTGCATTTATACAACCGGGTGGACGATATAATTTCTGGTCATTTCCCATGTGATTATTAAGTAAACTGCCTAATTAATTGATGTTGTTGGCAACTTGCATACTATAAATGGAAGGCCAATAGCCGATGGTCATACCTGTCTCGCTGTAGTGACTGCCTAATAAAAAAAAATTAAAAAATTATTTTGGTTTAATTTTTGAACCTTTGAAATTTTCATATTATCCGTCACTTCCCAAGCTTTTGTTTTAAACGATTTTGAGCCTCCAAGTTGTTGAACTCTCAATTTTTCGTCCTTGTGATCAGGCAATATCACGGGTTGGAAAAGGTCAAAATTATTTAAGACAAATATGACAAGAGGGGTCCCACAATGCGATATGGTTAGGATTTTTAAAATTAAAGCGAAACTTCACTAGAAGGATATGTATAATATCCCTAAAGAAAAATTTCGTGCTATACTGTACAGAAAAAATAAAATACTAAAAAATAGAAAATCCTGAGCAATCAACAGTCAATACACTTATGTTTATGTCCAGCTCTGTAGAACCTAAATTATAGTTTTGATATTTAGAGGTTGATTGAATTGCTATCAATCCCCAGTTTCTCCGTATTTTTCATTGATTGATCTTCTCATCAATATATACACGCATGGCATGTGCATTGTGTCTCACGGCTAACCCTAGTGTGGTGCATAAGTACTCACCAAAACCTAGTCCTACCACAATTCAGAAAGAGAAAGATTACAAGAAGATTGTGATAAAATCTATCAAGATACAATCTCCATGCTAACAATTCGCCCCAAGTTGAAGCACGCACATCGACAATCCCCAACTTGCCCTTTAAGAACTGAAATTGTCCATTTCCAAGAGCTTTAGCAAGATATCTGCTAGTTGTTGCTTAGTTCCAACGTGGGCAAGAGTAAGGATTCCGGTTTCAGGCTTTTCCCAAACAAAGTGACAATCAATTTTGACATGTTTTGTTCTTTGATGGAACACAGGGTTTCATGCCATGTGTAAAATGACATAGAAAAGTTTCATTGGAGGAGAGAAAATACCAAAGGATGCTAGGAAGGATCGTAACAAGGCCAATTCACTTGTTGCGAATGCCATGGATCGATATTTTGCTTTGGCTGAAGATCAAGATGCAATAATCTAGTTTTGGCTGCACCATGAAATAGGGCACCACCCAACATGATAAAGTATCCAGTGAGAGATTTCCATGAAATGGGACATGCTCTCCAGTCTAAGTCACAAAAGCTAACAAGTTGAAGGTTGCTATTAGCTCTCCGTAAAATTCCTTGGCCAACAATACCTTTTAGATAACGCAATACACGTTTGGTAGCATCCATATGTACCTCTCGAGGCGCTTGGATAAATTGCGAAAGAATGTGGACTATATAAGTGAGATATAGCCTTGTTATTGTGAGATAAATCAAGCGTCCAACAAGCCTTCGATATTTGGTAGGATCTGTTAAGGGTTGCCCTTGTGCCAACGCCAGTTTATGATTTTCTTCCACGGCAAAGTCAACTAGTTTTGCTCCTAAGAGACTGCATTCGTCAATAATTTCCATGACGTATTTTTGCTGGCAAAGGAGTAGACCTTGTGGTCCACGGGCAATTTCAATGCCCAAAAAATATTTCAACGGACAAGATCCTTAATACTGAAACATGTGTTTAGATAGACTTTGAATTATTTGTAGGCTTCAAAATTATGCTGGTAAGCACAATATCATCAACATAAACCAAGACAACTACAAGGATATCACCCTTTCGATAGGTGAACAATGAGTAGTCAGCATTGGACCGAACAAAATCACATTCACAGAGTGCGGAGGAGAGCTTGGCAAACCATTGTCTTGGTGCTTGTTGTAAACCATAGAGGTATTTCTTAAGTTGGAGGACTTGGTTTTCATCCTTGCTTTTGAACCCTGAAGGCAGTTTGATATATAATACTTCTTTGAGGTCGCCATGCAAGAAGGTGTTATTCTCATCCAGTTGATGTAATTCCGAGCTTTTTGCCGCTTTTTGCCACTTTTTGCCGGTGCTACAACTAAAAAATAGTGAGCAATGGTCATCTTTGCAACAGGTGCAAACGTCTCATTATAGTCAAATCCCTCAATTTGATGATCACTCCAGATCACTAATCGTGCTTTGTATCTTTCAATGGTCCCATTCTAGTTGTATTTGACCGATAGACCCATTTGCAACTTATGGGTTTCTTTTTTGGCGGAAGACTCTCAACTGTCCAAGTTTCATTCTTTTCCAAGGCTTTGATTTCTTCTGCCATGGCTTCCATCCACCTTTCATCTTGTACTGCTTCATGATAAAATCAAGGTTCTGCAACCTTCATAATAGCAGTTAAAAATTGTTGATGAGATGGAGAAAATTTTGTATATGTAACATAATTCTGTAAAGGATAATGTGTACCTGATGATTCCCTTTAGAAAGGTGCAAGAGATGGGCTCTTTGGATCGGGCATTGTAGCAAAAATAACCATCAAAACGGGTCGGTGTCTTTCACGGATGCTGACCTCATCTGGGCTCGTGGACTACAGCACCGGGCTCCGTGTGGCTAGCGGAACCAGGCTCCGGGTTTCAATTTGCTTGTTGCCACAATGATGGGCTTGGGTTGTGGAACTCTCCTTGTCTTCAGGTCTAGTTGGAGATCTGCTAATGCTTTCCTCTCTTTGGGCCGCGGGCTGAATAGCAGTTAAAAATTATTGATGAGATAGAGAAAAATTTGTATATGTAACATAATTCTGTAAAAGATAATGTGTACCTGATGATTCCTTTTAAAGAGGTGCAAGAGATGGGCTCTTTGGATCCGGCATTGTAGCAAAAATAGCCATCAAAATAGGTCGGTGTCTTTCATGGATGCTGACCTCGTCTAGGCTCATGGACTGCAGCACCAGGCTCCGTGTGGCTGGCGGAACCAGGCTCCGGGTTTCAATTTGCTTCACTACAACAAATATGAAGGATATTGACACAAATTTCAGGGAATCTTGACACATAAAGCTGTGCAAAAATATAGTTGTGACACAAACGCAAAACATCACAAAAACGCGTGTCACAAAATTTATTGCGACACAATTTCGTGTCATAAGTTTTCTTGATAGGCACAGGCGTCACAAAATGAATCCAAACAAATTCTACATAGAATCATTTTGTGACACACATACTCATCACAAAATAAATTGTACACACTTCTAATTGACACAAAATGAGTTTTTTTTATATAAAACCATTCAAATAGTTGACAGCAAATGTCATCTACATTATGCATAACTTTACTGTTGTACACTTTTTTCCCCTTGTTTATTTATACTACATAATTTATGCTACCTTTCATGCATATAAGTAGCTATATATATATATATATATATACACACACGCGCGCACACACACACACACACACACACACGCACACACACACAATTACTTGCTAATTATACATTCACTTAAACATTGGTCTAAACAAAATAAAATTGTGCAAATGCCACCATAACAACCAAAAATATGTACTTGACATTCATAAATTATGTGACCCCTTTGAGACCAATGTACAATAACATATATAACATCATCCAAAATACAAGTCAATCAAATAAAGACAATATATACATTCATCCAAAAGGCATTGATTTTGGCTTGTTTATCAAAACCAATATTCTAAACCATGATTTTGTATCTCCCAAAAATAAAATCACAAAAATATACTTGTATCCAACTTCAATTAGATCTCATTTCAACCGCCAGCATCCGCATCCTCATCATATGGACTTGGAATGTATGGGGATGGAATATTCATGCAATTAACATTTGAAATATCCTCGTTCAATTGTCCCTGGAAATACATAAATCCAAATTCATGTTAATGTCACTATTTAGCATCTCACACTTTCACGAAGAGAAGTCCAAGTGACATGATAATCATGGACCAAAAGCAAGAAATGAAAAAAAGAGGCACTCGAATTTATGAAACTAGAATGATAGGGTAAAAGAATACATAGGCTCAAAAACAACTTAGCAAGAAATATGGTGGCTAATTGAGATTGCTCTTAAACAATCTAATTTAGAAGAAATATTTCACGTTAGATCCTGAAAATAATTCTAAGTAAACTATATCTGCTCTTTTTCGATGTAAACTTTTAGAAGAATTCCTCATGCAGATATATTGCCAAGAAATCAATTCAGAATCGAAGACTAGCACACTGGCAGTAGTATCCCGTATCCACAGTGAAGATATGATACCCACATGCAAAATCTAATGTAAGGGAGCTACTACCAAACTAAAGACCCCATTCATAGTCTCCCACTTTCCAGTACACAATCATGCTGTTCATCCTATGTCATCTAGTTCTCCCATAGGCATAGATGGAGGTGTAAAGAAGAAATTATGATCCAATGGGTTATGGTGGATGCAACTAGTGCAACTTTCTTGGCAATGCAACGAGTGAAAGGCATGCATTTCATCACCAATATTTGATGCTTAAGGTTTACCTAAGTCCTCCCCGTTGGCCCCTCACTTGCCCACTATCCATGCAGAAATAGCCCCTACAAAACAGGGGTAAGGTTATGTACATGTAATCCATAGATACAGCCATAGGCAAATGCCCACCAAATTAAGTCACAGATACTTCTGTGCCCTCTATGCTTAAACCCCTTACGACTTGGCATATAGGGGGGGGGGAAGAAAAAAGGTGTTCTGCACATTCAGATCAATACCCAAATGAGGCTAACAACCAGTTTTCCTATCCTAACTTTTTCTTTTTAAAATGTTCATGCAAAATCTCTACAGCAACCAATGGCATTCCTTAGTTGTTTAGGAAGTAGTGATAACAGCACATGTCTGTAACTTTCAATGTGGCACTAGGAAAATTTAATCTATAGGCATTGATTTGCTATCCAACACACGTCCCATTTTCATTACTTTAGGTTTAGCATTTCCATCACTGATGTCATGGCTCAATTTCTTCAACATAATATAGGACGGCCAAGAGGGACAAACCTAATTGTCTACTTAATCCTGCCTAACAAATCCCCGACAAGCCTATCACCCAGCATTAAGAATTTGATGATTTCAGACACAATTTCTGCAACTTGCTAAGAATGATGGCATTACTTGCCCAATAAATGACAATGGGGTCATCAACTTGGCAAATTGCACAAAAATTTTTCCACAAAGATCCAAATGCTTTTGCTAGCTAGCATTTGAAGCCAGAGAACAACAACAAAGTCATCAACTCAACCATGCTATTTCAAGCTCATCCTTCATGTGTTTCCACAGTTTCAGCCTTACACAGGCAAAATGCACACAAATTTATAAGGTATAAATCCTTAGGCAATAGGCAATTAAGCCAGATAAGACACAATGCTCTAATAAGATGTGCATTATAAGGTTTAGTTAAAATCCTCCAACTCATAGCGTGGGGTAGGCAACATGAGGCACAAATTATCTGGCATAAAATATAAGTAAAGATAGCATGAAGCACTTGATGCCACTAACATAGAGTAGCATAATCCATGGTAGAGGACTAAGCACATTCACATTGCCATAACTACAATGAAAAAAGACCCAAAATAAGGAAAATATGTATGAGTAAACCAGCAGAAGCAGTACTCCCTGAGGCTTAAACTATGCAATACTTAGGCTAATCCAGCACTATCATGTCTCCATGAAAATGGAGTCAGCAAGGAGACATCAGAATATCCATAAACATGCATTAATTTTCTTTTATTCTCTTGAAAGATCCAAAACACTTTTGATTCGTAAGTATCAAGTTAAAATGAAAAAGCTATGTCAACATATTGTAAAGAACATAGTATCAAGTCAAAATGTAGGCTTCTGTTTGCATCCTATAGAAGGAAATATCAACACGAGATTTTATGCCCAATACACTCTTCCAATACTTCCTATATCAATATCCAAAGAGCTATTTGGCCAACTAGCCAACTTACACAAAACGAAAGCATGGTCCAGGCATTTAAGTTCCAATTACGATTATCAGACTGGAACACCCCCCGTCCAACATGCACCATCAAAAAACCCCCCAAAAAAAGTCGAAACATGGCATGAAGACATAATTGACTACATGGAGGTTCTACCAAATGGTTAAAAATAATTGTCATTAATCTCCAAGGCATCCTGAATACTACTTTTCCCAGAATAGTAATATCCTTGCTCCTTTGTTGACTTGGGAAAGCATCTTCCAAGGATTGAAAAACACTTCTTTTTGAGGACATTAATCAGCAATGGAGCAAATATCACTAATTCAAAATAAGATAACAACACTCAAAGGGAGAAAAGGGACCAGAACTAGTAGCATCGAACATGTAGTAAGAGCACCAGTTTTGAATCTGTTCTTTATTATAAATACTTTCCTATATAACACTCATGCAACGTTAATTTCCTATATGACAATCCCAAGGTTAGGGAACGATCTCAATTAGATCAAGCAACAAGAATCCACTAGAAATGAGAAGAATATAGAGGCGAAGAAAGTCCATCCCAAGATAAATTAATTAGCAATGATGAAAACACAATCAAATATGAACCACATATCAATAATATGATAAATAATATCTTACCTGTGAGTGGTGCAGATGATAATTTTCTAAAAGAAGTGGATCCATGTTTGGATAAGCAACCACTGTACCAGACATATCAAATGCAGTGCAAACAAGATGAATCTGGGACTGCAAGTCTTTTATCGTATTTTCCATGCTTTTAATTTGATTGTCTTGGAAGCTAATTTTAGCTTCTAGCGCAGGACTTAAGCTTCTTTTTCTCATTCTTCTTAGATCATCATCGAGTTTCGTTATTTGAGACTTCGTGACTCCAATACCATAATTAAGTGGCCTTCATGGGGTTTCATCCTCCATAAGCTCTTTTCAAATAGCATTATGAATTTCATATTCTGCAGTAGTGTCTATAGGTCCAGATATACCCAATTCCATAGTCTTTTTAGCTACTAAGTCCCTTGCTTTCTCCTGCAGCATGTGTTCAACATAAACCATGCATAAAATAAAACCATTAGCCTTATGTTACCAATCATAAATCTATAACCCTTTAAAATAACATTTAGCTTTACTATAAACTCCTTAGATTCTGCTTAAACATATGTTCCATTTTTTGTTTGATGAGCCATGTCAAAGAATTCAACCTCGGTTGGCTTCCTTTTCTTCTTTAGTTGCTATAAAAATAAACATGTTAGATCATGAACCTTCATAAGAACATTCAACTAAAACTTGGAATTTTGAAAAACTTACAAATTCATCTTTCTTTCGTGCAAAACTGATAGCACCAGTACTGCGGGAATGTATTTGTGTACTTCGAGCTTCTTTTCCTTTCTTTGATAATTTATGTAATCATTTATGATAATTCAACATATCGTGGAATTGGGCAACGTGAACATCTAACATCCCAATTTTTGTAAAAAAAGGGGTTTTTAGCCACAATAATAAATGGCTTAGCCTTTCCAACTTAAAAATGCTTTAGCAATTATTATAATACCTTTGCCTTCTCAGATCTTATGTTAGACTTGAGCTTCTCCCATTAATGATCAGCAAATCCAAATGGTTGGTCAACCAAATCGAGTGCCTCGAAAAGTTGCTCTTGACTATAATTTTTTTCTTCATCTTTGATGTAAACACCATTTTCTTCTCGAGCTATCTTAAGCTTAATTTTGGCTTTCTTTAGAAGTTTATTCTTGTACCTGTACTTGATACTTTGATACTTGCTACCAAATTTATCCAAAATAACTTTGTCTATCTTTGAAGTATATGGCATACTGAATTTCTCCTATGCATCAAACATCAATGAGCATTAGCATGAACATTCTACTGTAAGCTAATGAAAACAACAGAAATAGATTTGTGAGTTTTTTTGGTTGTTACGATTAAAAATAATAGTCTATAACATTGTTGTGGTCTCCTTTTACTCAGCATGTTTCATGTACCAAATTAATGCATACCAAAAAAAAAAAAACAAATTAAGTGAACACCAGGTAATATGAAGGCATCAATAGCTTACCCGAAACTCTGCTATAAGCTTAGCACCACAATATTTCTTTACTTCAAAGAAATTTTCTAAATCAGGAGGGACAAGAGTAAATTACCCTATAAGTGAAGTCATAAACCTTGTGCAAAGGCCTCCAGTAGCTTTGATTGGTTGAAATAGATCATCTACATGAACTAGAATTCTTTCACCGTCACCCAAGAGCCTATATACATCTTTGATCGACATCTTTTGCATTCTAAGCACTTTCCCTTGACCATCTATATCAGTTTAAAACAAGAAAAAAGATGAACAATAACATATTAGAAATAATAAATAAAATTCTACATGAACTATCATTTAAGTAATGTAAGAGAGATTAGAGAATTACCAGTTATCTCAACTTCCGTCAACAATTTTGATTCATACTCATCAACTTCATCGTCTGATGACTCAGATTGAAGAGTTATAGGCTAGTAAGAGATCTTTTCGGGAGGCACGGGTTAAGATAATTTGGAAAGTGATGCACCTTGATGGGTGATGGGACGAAAAACAGGCTGAATTATAGGTTGCACATGATTTGGTTGTTGTAAGATAGGAGCTGATGGTTGACATTGTGACTCATTTGGCTTCGAAGAGCTTGGATTTACGCACGTGGCTGGCATCCAAGAATTGCTAGGAAATGGCCGAAATGCACTACGAGGCATTGTAAAACTACCCAATTGCAGATTTTTTGGTTGTAAACATGGCTGAGAAAGATTACCTATTGGTAAACAGTGCTGCTGTGAATGAGATTGTATAAGGTTAGCATTCTGATCACAAGGCTGCTGCAGTACATGTTTGTCTAAGGATTTTCTAGACCTGAACGTTTTTGCACTCCTACAATACCTGCAACTATAATATGTACAACTGAAATTGTTAGCACACATGAACGGTCACAATAATATAAACAAACAATTAACATTATCAAATAGAAGCATACTAAAACATAAAAAAACATCAAATCATGATATATAAAAGAAAACGAAGTAAAATAAGAAATAAAGCAGACTAGGATCACAAAATGAGAAATAAGCAAATGAAAAATAGTCCACAGTACCATGACCAACAACGATCAAGCCACAAAAATAAAATTAAAAAAACCATTAAAGGGCACATGAGAACAATTTTACAAGTCATGAAATACTAATCCTCCTCTTCTTGGATATCTAGCCTTCTCCAACTTGACATGTCACTCAAATCAACTCCTGAAATAATAAAAATTATGCATTCTGGATAACATTCATCAACACCCCTATCCAAGTTAGGTCCCATGTCAAATAAATCTCTTGGTTTGGTTATAACAACATAGGACCATCCAACCTCTCTCTGGTCACCCACATAAAAAAACTTGCCTGGCTTGTGATGCAACTATGAATGGATCATCCTTCAAAACTAGTCCAGTATGCATTAATCTTGAGAAGTTTACCATAGGGAATCCAAATTTGTCATTCTTTAATCCCTTTGATGGTCTAATATCCACCAAATCACATCGGAATAATACAACCTTACATGTGCTAAAATAATCCAATTCAACAATGTCTATAACAGCTCCATAGTAGTGCCCTCCCTCAGCTTCCACCGTTACTCCTGAATTTTGGGTTCTTCTATACCTTTCACGTCTCTTAGTCAGGAATCTATATCCATTTATAATGTAGCCACTGTACTTTTTAGCATAGCGGCTAAAACCTTCAGCAAGAGCAATTAAATTTTTGTTGCAATTACTCCTCTTCATAAATGGGACCTGGTGAAGATTATGCAGCATCACTATTAGTACAATACTAAACACATGTGATTGTATAGCTTCCTCCACACACAAAAAAAAAAAAACAATGGTAATCAAGGTTTTCAGACCTGACATCACAACCAATGTGGAAACTTTTCAATTAGTAATCTTTCCTCTGTTCTCACATCGATGCGTCCTTGTCTAAGATTTCGTTCTTGAGCTAAAAAGGAACTGTAATGGCTATCTTGTCAGATTCTTGTACTATGTATGTGTTTGTGTGTGTAATGATTCAAATATAAGATACTCACTCACGGTAAGGTTGGATCTTTTCATAATTAAGTAGCACATAGCGATGCGCTTGAGCTAATGACTTACCATCAAGTTCAACAAACTCAACTTTCCCAAGAGCACGACCACTAGAATTCAGCAAATACTTCTCTTTACCAGGAATATTTTCATCATTCCGCTGACCACGATTAAATCGGGTTTCTACGCCTTCAAAATATCTTGAAAAAAAAAAGTAATACACTCTTTTGCAACATATCCTTCTGCCATGGATCCCTCAGGCTGAGCTCTATTTCGAACATATGATTTTAGGCGCACCAAATACCTTCAAAAACCAACAAATCACATAAAACTAAGTTAATAGACAAATAAAGCATAATAGTAAGAAAATTAACCTTAAGAAGACAAACACTTTTACCTTTCAATGGGATACCTCCAGCGGTAATGAGCAGGACCACCCAGCTTGACCTCGTGAATTAAGTGAATTATCAAATGAACTATGATTGTGAAGAAACTTGGAAGAAACATCTTCTCTAACTCACATAGCGTCATGACAACTTCCTCTTCTAGCTTGTCTAACTCACTGAGATTAAGAACTTTACCACACAAAACTTTGAAGAAGTGGCATAAATCAGATATAACCTTTATCACCCATGATTGTGATCGGGAATGCAAGGATGCCTTAAGAGCAATTGGAAAAATATCTTACATGAGAACATGCCCATCATGACTCTTTAGGTTAAATAGCTTACGATCCTTCATGCTAACACCCCTTAAAATGTTTGATGCATACCCATCAGGAAGTTTAAGTTCTTTTAGCACTTAAAGGAATGGACTCTTTTCAGCATTGGACATACTATAGCATGCAGGTGGCAAGTATGGCTTCTTATTAGGGCGCTCAATAGGGTGAAGATCATGCCTAATACCCATTTCAATGAGATCCCTTCGTGCCTTTTCATTGTCCTTTGTCTTCCCATCTAAGTTTAATAGTGTCCCAAGTACATTGTCACACACATTTTTTTCTATATGCATAACATTCAAATTATGCCTAAGCAAATTGAATTCCCAATAAGGTAAGTCAAAAAATATGCTTCTCTTCTTCCATAATTGTTGGTCCCCATAAATATCCTCCTCAAGAAGATTATCGACATCATCAAATGCACCAAGATTAGAACTAAAACTTTTAACAACTTCCTCACCTATAAAATCATGTATTGAAGTGCAAGCATTGTACTTGTTTCTTTTTTTAGAAGGTCTAGCTGTCTTACCATATGTGAAAGTCATGCCTTCTAATCTTTGAGGACTATGGATCTACTAAGAGGGAAAACTAAACTACGCTAACAAACATAGAAAAAGCGACTTGAAATTGTGATTTGACCAATGGACGAACCAACTAATCAAAACGAGTTCTAACCTACCCAAACTACATTACGAACTAGAGATGATCGATTGCACATCAAAGACCACCCAAGCCCTCTCTCAAGGGTCATGAGCTAATCTAGTTAGCCTAACCACCTATTTTCATTGGGTTAGCCCAATTAGATCACAGAACTAGCAACCCCAGAACTAACCGATTCGGATACTATTTTCATGTCCCGAACTCGATTATTCCCTCTCCCACACTAGCTAATTGACCTCACCTCTCAGCATAAGTCAATCGCCCAAAAATATGAATGAAAGCTCTCTCAAGCATTTCATCGAACACTTGGCGGGCGTGAGGGAAACCTCTAGGTTCTAGGCATAGATTGGGTATGACTAGGCCTAAAACAAGATCAGTTAGCCATCAAGAGGCCAATGACAATCCAAGCTCACAAAAATCTAACTACTAATCATCAATCAAACACAAAAACGTAAACCTAAACTAGCGAAGAATATGAACATGAACTAGAGAGAAGAGACATGAGACTAAACAAATCTATCACCTAACAAAACATAGATTCACAATGAAAACTGAACAATTAAACTAGATATAATCTAAACTAATAAGATTAAGTAAGAACAAACAATAACAAAATTGAAATAATAAGAGAGGGAGAAGAAGACTTATGCTTGAATTGAACGAATGAAGTGGAAATCCACAAGCGTCAATCTCAAATCATACCACTAAAAATCCTAATCTAATCCCTTCAAAGGGGTTTTTATTGGCTAAAAACCTAAACTAAACTACCCTAAGGAAGTGGAAGAAGAAGCCCCCCGAACAAGGTCGAGAAAAGAGGATTAAATAGAAGACAAAGGGGGCCGCGAAGAACCGAAGGAAACGGGGGGCACAACCGTGCCTAGGTGGCACGGCCGTGCCACATGGCACGGGGTGGCCGTGCCACCTTGCTGGCCGGCTGCCCCGGCTGGCTCCCGTTTTTCCGCCTTTTCGCCTGTTTTGATCCTTTTCCGCCCTTTTTTGCGATATTTGCTTGGTTCAATTTATTACCTGCAAGAATAAACAAAACAAGTAAAAATCTCAAAGAATACTTAATACAATAAGAAAAACTCTAAAGATTACGTTATTATACGAGCTAAGATTAGGCGAAAAGGGCATGTAAATGCGACAAATTATCGCCTAACATGGAGCTGGAGGGTCTCTATGTTCAACAGTGCCATCGAATTGATTACTTTGGAATCGATAGGGATGGTTATGTCGAAGCCACTTATGGTGACCCATGTAGCTGTGCTTCTTTCCACGCTTTAACCAAATGGAATCAGTGGAATTGGCACAAATAGGACATGCAACTCGTCCTTTAGTACTCCAACCAGACAAGTTAGCATAAGCAGGAAAATCATTTATGGTGCAACAGAGACATGCATGCAGTAAAAAGTTCTCTTTCGCACAAGCATCATAAGCACTAACGCCATCCCATAATTGCTTCAACTCAAGTATTAAAGGCTGTAAATAAACATCTATGTCATTTCCAGGACCTTTTTCCCCTAGAATAATCATTGAAAGAATGAGAGATTGTAGCTTCATGCATATCCACGGAGGCAAATTATATGGGATTAATAAAACTGACCATGTGCTATATGTTGTACTCATTGTACGAAAAGGGTTAAACCCATCACTAGCAAGGCCAAGCCTCACATTACGAGGGTCAGAGGCAAAACCTGAATATTTATCATTAAATGCTTTCCAAGCTTGACCATCTGCAGGATGTCTCAATTTTTCATCTTTTGTTCGGACCTCATCATGCCATCTCATATCCTTTGCTGTTTTTGATGACATGTAAAGTCTTTTTAGTCTAGGGATTAATGGGAAATAACGCAAGACTTTTGCTGGTTTTGGCTTCCGTAACACTGAAGTTTCATCCAATTCTGTGTCATTAACACCCTCATTTTCTGCTTTCCACCTAGAAGCACTGCATACATGACATGATTCTTGTTTTTTCTCTCTCGCCCCAATATAGCATGCAATCATTAGGACATGCATGTATTTTTTTATAACAAAGACCCAATTCATTGGTTAACTTCTTAGCTTCATATGTTGTTGAAGGAAGTGATGTCAAGTTAGGAAAGACATCTCTTAAGAATTCCAACAACATGGTAAACACCTTATTTGACACACCACCCAAACACTTAAGATGATACAAGTGCAAATTAAAGGCCAAGTTCGAATACTTACAACCTAGATAAAGTTCTTTATCGCAGTCCTCTAATAACTTTTTAAATCGCGCATCCTCATGGCTTGTGTCAAGGTACAGCTAAGGCAGTAAGTGTGACGGTATGCCACTATCAAAGTCTTCTGTCCCACTATCTCCAATATTTTCATGTGTGTCTCCCATTTCCACCACCCCATGTTGGTCATCTAAATTGAGCAAATTATACCTTAAAGCATCATGAATAAGCCCTCTTATATCCTCTTCACCTATACAAGATCCAGAGGCACCAGTAGGATGAGCAATAGTATCAGATGTCTGATATCGAGAATCTACCCATTCTTCTCGTGAAAAGTCCATGTAGTATATCTAGGTAAAAAGCCTCTAGACAATATATGTCGATGAACAAGATCGACATTAAGCCATACTCTATTGCAACACTTTACACAAGGACATACAATCTCCCCTCTCACAGCTTTAACCTTAGCAAAAGAAATGAAACACTGGGCACCAAACTTATAACTTTCACTTGTCAGTGGTGCTTTCATCCAAGTTTTGTCCATTATGGTTAGGTCATAAGAAATTTTCAAACGTCAAACCTAGACAACCCATGAAAGCCGTTCATTCACATAATAAGTTTAAAGCAAACTAAATGTTTAAATAAATTAATAGTCTAAGATATCGTTCTTTTGTTTCATTCATCTAAACAAAGATATTCACCTCAAACAACAATAACATAACAATTAATGCATAGACTTAACACAATTAAAGCAACAAGAAATTGATTAATATATCATACACATTGACCTCTATAACGATTATGTTTTCTATAATCACAAAGAGTTATATATGGAAGAAAAAATCCATTTCCACCAGTAGCAAGTAAATAACAAGGATAGAAACTTACGAAGAAAATGCAAGCATTCTATAATGATATACAAGTTAAGAAACTATTTTGTCAAACCACCTAGCACATAGGGATCAAACTATGCCTAATGGCTAAAGTAAGGGGCCTAATTCAATCAATAATGAGGGGGAAAAAAAAGGCTACCAAAAAAATAAATTAGTTAACCAATTAATAAACAAAAGGCAAACACATTAAGAAGAATCAAGACAAAGAAAAACATTATGTAAGAATCAAAGATAAATACTTCATGAAATGGAATGTTTAAAAAGCTAAAACTGACAAACACAAGTAATAAATTAAAAATTCTCATACTTTGTGCAAATAGATTTCTGAATTCTTTAGGAAATTCAAACTGATCACAATGTTCACAACCTGAATGTCTATCCCCTTGTGAAGAGATTTAGAAACAAACCAATAAAAATATTAGTGGTGCTAATAGTCTGAAAAGTATTAAATATTAATTCCGTGACAAAATACAAAATACATTATGAGACTTTTTATTAGTGTCAGGGAACTACATGTTCCGAATGCCCTAAATAGTAACCAGTACATGTTTTGAGTAATTAGGACATTTGCTTCCCTCTAAAAATATTAGTTGTAAACAGAATTCAGCATCACACGCTATGAGGCTTTGTCAGGAATATCATCCTAATTAGGAATGCGGATGCAAGTGACTAGCAGAACATTTAGTTTCCTCACAGAACAAAAATATTTCTATAATCTGGGTTGCATATATTAGGCCATATAACAAAGCAAACCAATTCAAATTTTCAGTTAGGTAAAGTTTTACTAGAATGGAAGAAAGTAGAGGACAAATAACCTGTATTGGTTACTTTCACTTAAAAATTTTATATTGCTTTGTATGATCATTACTTGAAACACACCTAAGAAATAAATCTATACTACAAGCACTCTAAAAATACAATAAAATGAAAACTTTGATAAGTTACAAAAACAATAGAGAAGGATAAATTATTGAATGGGCCAACCAAGTCAACATATTTACTAGCTCTAGATACACCTGCCTAGGATGAGCAAGGTGTGCAGGGTTCAAATGGATGCATGGAATCTGACCCCTGATCTCTAACCCCTGCAATTGAATGGCAGAAAGATCATTTCTGTATGATCGCAAAGGTGTTCCATTTCCACAACACACCAAGAACCATGGTGAGAAATTTTGATCGTCCACTATAAACCAGAGCTTTAAGGAATAGACATTTTCAGATGCTTGAGAAGTGGGCACAAACTTAGAATGTAGCATGCAGCTAGAACCCAGAACTGAAAGGAGTTTCATTTCAGCTAAAAATGCAAAGTTCGAATTTAATTAAGTGTAATTTTAGACAAGAAAAAGTACTAGAATTTAGGTTGATCCTTGAAATTATCCTTGAAAGTTTACATCAAGCATAGCAATTAACGCTCAAGCTTCTCACCTGAGAAAGCACCAATCAAAAGCATCTCAGCTCGGTTCAGAGTTTTTTTTCTTCTTTGCACCATAGTAGGACCTTTTTAATGAATCGTACATGAAATAGTAGCATGTGCTGTAAACTTTGATTTTGGTTTTATTTACCCTTATTCAAAAAAAAATAGAGAAAGATAAATCCTAAACTATGAACACCTATAATATATTTATACATATGAAAATTGAAGTTTATACAGCTATACCTGATCTAGAATATCTTTTTTTTAGGGGGAAAAAGGAACCTATAATTTATTAATAATATATGAACACCAATCAAAACCTAGAAAATTCAGAACTTAGACACCATTGTCCGCAATTTTGATATACAACATTGGTGGTCTTCATTAGCGCTCTTCAAATCTTCAATTGCCTCTTCCATTCATTCTTGCATTAATTGTCAACTTAATTTACCAACAAATTTTTTAAGTTACTTATGAGCACATGCTATATCGGGGAGATTGTTCTGAAGTGATTTGCCCTTTCAATTCTGCTGAGAAGGCAAAACCCAAAGAGCTGGAATTGCAGGTTGATAAAAACGACAGCATGAAGGGTAACAAGTTGTGGATCGAATTCCATTAGGGATATTCATCAAATTAAAACTTATCAGAATAAATTCATTGATTCAAAACCCTAACTCCTATCACCCAAATAAATCATAATCAAATTTATACACATGAAAATTTAAACCAATTCTATGCAATTTAGAAGGGGAAAAAAAGGAATGAGTAAAAGTAACACACCTATCTGGGTAATTATCAGATTAGGACGACATAATCGAGTGACCCAAAACAGCCACGAAATACGAAGGTCGAGAGGATGAGAATACCGCCAAGAAATATGAAGGTTGAGAGGTTGAGAAGAGAAGATCTTACTCCATTGATGCCATTAACGCAGGATAGAGCAGTGGTGGGCAATGAGAGGAGAAAGAGAGGAGAGAGAAAGGAGAGACG
Organism: Carnegiea gigantea; assembly: GCA_029747015.1. Classification (NCBI taxonomy): domain Eukaryota; kingdom Viridiplantae; phylum Streptophyta; class Magnoliopsida; order Caryophyllales; family Cactaceae; genus Carnegiea; species Carnegiea gigantea. The sequence goes on from JAKOGI010000043.1 coordinate 809,522, forward strand.
CAGTGTGAGGCTTCCTGATGAAGAGTCTGGAATTGGAAAGGCTTTGTTTTCCTTTTAGTTCCTTCGTTTATTTCTTTAAATATTTAATTCTCTTTTCTTCAATTAATTTTGGCTATTTTTTATTGAACCCAATTACCCAGGTTTGGAATATGCTAGCGAGAATGTGAAATTTCCCCCAAAAAGAGTCCCGCCTCCTCCATCTTTTGTGTAATTTTCTTTTAGTTTTTTTTTAATTGTTTGTGTCATGCAAAGGTGTCAACATTCATCTACTCCTAAAGTGGAGGGAAAATTTGTTACAGATTAGCTATGTGTCAACAATAAACCGTGTATAATTCATGTTTTTATTGTAGTGCTTGTTGCCACAATGATGGGCTTGAGGTGTGGAACTCTCCCCGTCTTCAGGTCCAGTTGGAGATCTGCTAATGCTTTCCTCTCTTTGGGCTGCGGGCTGATCTTCTGATGTACCTGACTCTCCATCAATAGAGTGGGGGTACCCAGCATTAGGTAACTGGCCCAGAACATTGTCCAAGCCATCGCCTTATGTTTTTGCTGCAGCAGAATTCACATCAAGATAGGGAAAATTTCCTTTATGAAAAATTATGTCTCGACTTTCAAAAAATTCATTGGTTTCCAAGTCGTACAACCTCCAAGCTTTCTTGCCGTAAGGATAGCTGACAAATATACACCTTCTACTTTGTGATGCGAATCGGTCACTCCCTTTTAGACGATTTTGAGATAACATATGCTACTGAAAGTCCGAACTTGATCATAGGAAGATTTCTTATGGAAGAGAACTCATATGGGGTCTTTTTATTCAATAGCTTGCTGGATGTTCTATTTATTAGATATGCCGCTGTAAGCACACATTAATTCACCCCAAAAATTCAAAGGTAGGTTAACTTGAAATCGAAGTGCCCTAGCCACATTTAGTACATGTTGATGTTTGTGTTCTGCTCTTCCATTTTGTTGGGAAGCGTCCTCACCACTAGTTTCATGTGTGATGCCCTTTTCATGACAAAAACTCTTCATGGGTCCGGATTTGAATTCATTGCTATTGCCATTTCTTACCACCTTAACCTGTTTGGAAAATTGGGCTTTAACCATGGTGATAAACTCCCTTAAAAGAGATCCGACTTCACTCTTTTCCTTTATTAGATATAACCACACTTCGCGACTAGCATCATCAACCAAAATTAGAAAATAGTGTGTTCAACATGAAGAGGGTTCACGATATGACCCCCATATATCACAATGAACAATTTCAAAAAAATCTTCAGTTTTATTATTCCTAACTGGGAATTGAGTTCTAGTTTGCTTAGCATGAAAACAAACGTCACACACATCATCGTTCTTACTAGTAGAAATTGAAAGGCCTAAGCAAAAATACTAATAACTTCACTTGAGGGATGTCCCATTCGATTGTGCCACAGCCCTTACTGCATTACTCTTACTTTTTATCGGTACTCTACCATAACAGTAGACCTCATCTCTTTGCTCACCCACACCAATCGGCATCCCGAAGTACAGTCCTGTAACCCACAACAATCATCAAAGAATGTCACACTACAATTTAAATCCTTGGTAATTCTTGCAATTGAAACAAGATTACAACTAAGATTAGGACTAGTAGCACGTCGTTTAAATTAGTTCCATCATCCGGGCTACTGTTCCCTGCTTAGTGGACACTGTTTGAGCACTGTTGGGCAATTCAATAAGAACAGGCTGCATATTTTTGGTTTTTGACAACAAATTCACATCACCTATCATGTCTGTCGATGCCTCACTATTGAGCATCCAAAGGGTTTTACCTGTGAGCTTGTCACTTCCATTTTTAGATGCATCAATAAGGCTCATGAGCCTTTGAACCTGTTCGGGCATGAGTCCAGGAATGGAAACCTGAGGAGCTTCAGCCTCTACATTTGCATCAGCTGTAGCTTGCGGATTGGCCGAGACAGCAGGTGCCATTTCTCATCCTCCACCTTTTCCTTTGTTGTCGCTAAAATGACCAGCATGACCTCCTCTGTTTCCTCGTCCTCATCGATGGGAGCCCCAACAGGGTGGGTACCCGATTGTCTCAAAACAACCTGCCTCATGACCTAATTTTCCACAATGCTTGTAAGGTCCCTTCTATTGAAATAGCCTTAACAGTCACCGCAAAGGCTACTACACTTTCCATCCGATTATCTCTATTTATCATGAGGTGTTTATGACTCTCTTCTTGATGTACCACATTGAAGATCTTGTCTGGTGAGGGCAAAGGTTCAATGGCTAGAATTTACCCCCTAATATTGGAGTAAACCTCATCATTCATTCCCCTCAAAAATTGTTGGGCTTTTTCTTCATCCATTATCTTAATTATTTTTTTTCCTATGCTACACTTACACTTCCTGCAGGTACATCAAGGAAATCATACCTGATTCTCCAAGTCACTCTAGAGACCCTTAAGCTTCAAATAGAATTCCACACCTCCAATCCCCTATGCTTGCACTCAATTAGCTTTGTTTTAAGCTGGTGGATCTTTGGAGCGTTAGACATCACGCATCATTTTTTTTAGATTTTCCCGCATAAGCCCTGTGGTGTCAACATACGCAATACTAGGTCGAAGCTTTGGGTCAATAACATTGAGTGTCCAAGAACTAATCATATAGTTGCCATCTCCCAGGCTTGCTACTCCATCATGTCTTCTCCCTCCTTTGCCATCGATTTCTTTAGCGTTCCTTCTATGAACCCTAACTTATTTTTAGCTTCAAGAGTGGTTCTGACCGCGTTCTCTAAAAGGTAATAATTTTTACCATCAATGATCATAGCAATGATCAATGCCCCCGGTGCCTCTGAATGGTGTAGAAAATATAGTGAGTGATTTCAATCACGAATTTCTTGTTAGTCATGGCTAAACTAGAGTTTTGATTTGTGGTGTTTTGTATAGAATCTCAAGGCTCTGTAACCATGTACAAAAACTAAATTATAGTTTTGATATTTTGAGGTTGATTAAATTTCTATTAATCCTCAGTTTCTCTCTGTTTTTCATTGATTGATCTTCTCATCAATATATACACGCATGGCATGCACATTGTGTCTCACGGCTAACCCTAGCATGGTGCATAATTCACCAAAACCTAGTCCTACTGTAATTAAGAAAGAGAAAGATAACAAAAGGATTCTAATAAAATCTATCAAGATACAATCTCTCTCGTAACATTTATTGACACTTAAACTGAAGGGACAATCGAAAAGGACATGTAGATAAAAGAAGGTTGGGGACCAACTATCAACGCTAATTAAAAACCAAAGATACAGTTTTGCAGTGAAAGTATGACATTGAGATGGAATGCATCTCGATACCGCTCGTCATCAAAGATCTATGAGATCTGCTAATCAAATTGAAAATTTAATAAAGCCACCATAAAGGTTTAGGCACACAATAGATTAGTAATTAAAACATAAAAGATTATAGGAAATCAAGGAAGAAAAAAAAGAAAAACAGAAAGAAACTAAAAAATTATTATAGTTAATTAAGTTACATCTTGCCTCAAAATACAAAATTGAATGAAAAAAGGAAAAGAGCAATAGGAATAGAAATAAAAAGACTTGTTAAGTTTGTGCCTCAGGGTAGCCCACATGATTGACTCGGGAACCCAATAGAATTTTAGCAACGTAATGCTCTAGAGTTTCTCTAGTCTTTGTGTGTATTTTTTTGTTCTCAACTATTTGCTGAACCATAGGGGTTGCCCTCTATTTACAACAAGTTACATGAAATTTAGATTTATCACACATCAATTGAAATCTAAAAGGGTAATAAAATCAATGCAAACATAAATACATATGGTAAAACCCAGGTGCGTCGGTCTAAGAAAAAATCAGGTTGAGCTGCCCAATAAGGAAGACCGTCCTGGACCAACAAATAATCCAGCCTGATTCAACCCTTAACTAGTGTGAACCAGCTTGGTTCTACTTTGAACAAAGCTTACCTACACGACCAGGTTCTATGCTGAACCAGTCCAAACTTGTTAGGTTATGGGCTACATCGAACCTGAATGTCCTCCTAGCCCAATTTGAAGGTTCAGTTTTGGTTCAATTTCAATTGCACCGCCAAGCATATAACTTGTGCCAAAAGGATTGTCATTAGACATTTTATGAAAATCAAGACACCATTTTGGGGTGTCTACACTAAGGCCTGGATCGATGAAGAATTATACATGTATATAAAAATAAAATAAAAAACTTTTATGTTGATCAACCGTAGTTTTTAAAATCTTAAACTAAAATTGAATAGTAAAGTCTATCAGTTTCGATTTTTCAGTTTGATTAATTAGATTTTTGAACTGATACTATTAATCCATTTAATTTTATTCGCCTTTTATTCAGTTCAATGGTTGCAATCTTTTACCCACCTCTACAGACTACGACATGCTAATAATCTATTTAAGGAATTTCTCTCAAGACATACAATAAGTAAAATTTGTGTGAATGCATGATTAATGAAAATAGCAAAATTCTATCATAATTGATTTTTTCTTCAACTATGATAATAGACAAATATAAACCATTGATATGAAAGGAATAAATCTAAACCGTTCAAATTAACAACATGCAACGTGCTTAACCAGTTAACTCTTTGTTTCTCTCTCCTCCCTTCCTATTTTCTAGGGCTCAGTTATTTTTGTGTACTCAGCTCTCTCTCTCTCCCCCCCCCCTAAGCAGAGTGGAAGCGAAGCTCCTTAGTATTGTGGCCATCAATCTCATTCATGTCACCATTTTGATGCCATTGATGTCCAGATTTGTCTCTCTTTTTTCTCTTCTGTTTTATACTAAATTTATGATTTTCCTTCTGTACTCTGTCTATGTTGTCCTCTCCATTTGAAGCCAAGTGGCAATACTTCTTCTCTTCCCATTGGTAGATCGTTTATCAAGGCAAGGCTTTTGTTTTACGAGAATGATGTATTGTGAGGTAATTTAAGGGATCTGATACCTCCACCTATTTTGCTCTAAACACACCAATTTTGGTAAAGCCCATCCTATGGAACATCGTTTCTAGCATCAGTTTGATAATTTCCATGACTTTGGTAATGACATTTATAGCCCATCTTATGGAACATCGTTCCTGTCTATCACTGATGGGCCCGAAGAAGCTACAGTAACCATCTTTGTTAGAGATGATGAATTTGAAGGGGGATTTAATTGGGCAAATGGATTTAAGGAGAAAGAGGAGCCGCTATTGATGGCTGATGCCATCTTTCCATATGTTTTTGTGGGTTGTATTTGTTGGAGATAGTGGTTGGTGATGATGATTGATGATGGTGGGTGCAGAGAAAGGGGAGCATTAGCAGTTGTGGAGAGAGAGTCGCTTGGTAAACGGAAACTAACGTGATTTTCTTGTGGTATTGGAAATTGGTTATAAGAAGTTACCCTCAATCAAACCAACGTTCATGATCTCATCATCGAAGATCAACAGCCTTAAAAAAAGTTAATTACGATAATTGAAAAAAAAAAATCAATTATGGAAGAATCTTCGATGAAAATAATCTCAAAAATATTTCCACTAAGGCAAAAAAAAAAAAACAGACATACAATAACTATTACTAAAAGATTATTAAAATAGAAAAAAAGCTTATAAATGGGGACACCGGTTGTTAGTACGTAAATAGATACTACAAAATAACTAGTAAAGGTGTTCTCTCTTCTTTCTAGTCCCGTCTTAGAAGACTATGAATGGGAAAAAAATGCTACACAGTGTTGGAATTTGAGTACTAAATAATAAAATTAAAAGATGTTATAGAGGAATTAAGGTAGTGTTTGGTTGGAGAAAAAATGATTTTCCTAGAAAATAATTTTTCAATTTTCCATTGTTTGGCATAATAGAAGATATAAAACTATTTTTCAAAGAAAATGATTTTCCCCCAATGGAAGAAAATAATTTCGTTTTTAAAAAGATAGGAAGTTGATTTTCTCCCTTCAACTCTTTGACGACGTGGTTAGTCGAAATTTAAGCGCAAAATTCAACCTCAACGGTTTGGATCGAAACTTGACTATTCGATGCGAAGACTAAAATAAACTTAAATCTAGGTTTTGAGCTCAAATTACTTTTATTTGGTCAACATTTTTCTCCGTCACAATAATTTAATCGATATTTTTTGTCACTAAAACAATTCACTTGATTTGCCACTGGAATAATTTGAACGGTTTGGATTGGAACTTGATCATAAGATATAAAAGATTAAAATATGCTCAAATTCTAATTTTGAGCTCCACAATCTTTCATTTGGTAAACATTTTTTTTCCCTACCATGGCAATTCAATCAGTATTTTTTGCCATTTAAACAATGTAGTCAATATTTTTCACTACTACAGCAATTTCAATAGTTTGGATTGAAATTTGATCATCAGATATGAAGGATTAAAATAGGCTCAAATCCAAATTTTGAGCAGGATATTCCTTCATTTGATCAACATTTTTCTCCACCACGACAATTAAATCGATATTTTTCGTCACTTAAACAATTCAACTGATGTTTTCGTCACTAAGTCGATTTCAAAAGTTTAGATCGAAACTTCATTATGCGATAGAAAATGTTTAAAAAAATTAAAAAAAAAAAGCTCAAAGATGAAGTTTAAGCTCAACATTCATTCATTTGACCAACATTTATCTTTGTTACGACCATTCAGTCGACATTTTTTATCACTTAAACAATTTAGTTGATGTTTTCATTTTTTCCATAGAAAATGATTTGTCTTGTACTAAACGACGGAAAATGGCGAAGGAAAATGGTTTTCCTTGGAAAAATATTTTCCATTGGAAATGATTTTTTGGGAATACCGTTTTTCTTCCAACCAAACACTACCTAAACTTTAGAAAGAGAGGCAAGAAACTTGACCAAGAGAAACCAATATCGCTCTAGCTAATCACAGAAGTAGACCATACCAACATCTTTAAAGTTTAATGTTTGAACAGCTCAAGAAAACACTTTCTATTATAGAAATGACTTACAACAAAGAGCCTCACAAACTTTTACTTCTTTTAAGTGACGCGCTAGGTGCTAGGTAGTTGTTTAAAAAAAAAAAAAAATTGCTTTGAATTTGTAGCCTAAAGGACTCAACTCTTTAAGAGTCATGATTGTCATTCATAAGCGGCCACCTTAATCTTGAATCCTTTTTTCATATGAAGGATCATAGAGGCATTAGGAACTATTGGATGTGCTTGTACTGGTTCGATGTGATATCTACTTATTATGGCTATCGTAGCAGCTTTCATCATGGTCAACGCCATATTCTTTCCTACACAAGTCCTTGGCCCTGTACTGAAGGCCAAGAACTGATGTGAAGGCACATATCTAATCTTACCTGTTTCTAGTATCCATCTCTCCGGCTTAAACTCGTAGCAATCTTCCCCCCATAAAGACTTCATCCTTCCCATGGCATACATGCTAAAGATAATTTGCATACTCGAATCCACTTTATGGCCACTGGGGAGGGTGTCCGGCCCCATAGGCACCTTGGTATTGAATGGCACCGGAGGGTACAATCTTAAGGATTCACATACCGCGGCATGGAGATAGATTAACTTGTCTTTGAGGTCTTGAAAATTTCTTGACAAAATTTTATATTGATTCCACGTAATATCGTCATCAGTTCGACAATGTTGCACTTGTACTATCATAGTATCGAGTTCTTCCTTGATTTTGGATAGCACATGCGGATTTTTTGTCAAAAGGTAGAAGAACCAGACTAAAGCTACACCAACAGTACCTCGTCCAGCACCAAACATACCTACGATTGCGTCCCTCAAAAATTTATCACGGTTACTTCCAATTTCAGCACTCTTCCTTACTTCATCCATGTATATTGTCATTAGCTCAACCCCCAACCCATTGCCTACTTTGCATGCTTTAGATTGTGAATTCTTCCTTATTTCTGCTTGCCTCTTAGATATGTAACCATAGACAAAATCATCAATTATTTTCCAAGCTTCTCTATGCTTTTTCTCTTGCCCGATGCCTAGCCACCTTTGAAATTTCCAAACACAAGTTGGCACTACATGACGATACACTATCACCTCTTCGAAATCATGCAGGGCCTTCAAGAATGGAAGGTTAGGCAAATCAATGGATAAACTTCCAGGATCATAGTTCATGACTACTGTCGAAATTGTATCAAATGAAAACCTTCCAAACAAATCTTGCAAGTCAATTTCCAACCGCTGCTCGGAGGCACGATCCAAGAATGGAATCAGCCCACTCTCTACTTTTTCCCAAACCTTCTCAACTAAAGCCTGATGAAATTCAGGATGACCAAAAACTGATTGAGCCATCCTTCGATGATACTGCCACATTTCTGAGTTTGTAGTAAAAATTCCATCCCCAAGAACCTCACATATTTCTTTGAATTTGGAGCCCCGGGGGTAGTTTCCAACGTTCTTGCTCAATATGTGGTGTACATTGGCCGGATCAACAGTGACTAGCAACTTCATATTGGTGAACCAAGGACCCGTCACGAGGAAAGTCAGTTGAGTTTTTTCGAGAACTTCGACAGCGCAGTCATGAATTCTATGATGATTTTTGAGGAGTGCAGGAAGCATTCCAATAACAGGCCAATTAGTTGGGAGCCCAACTTTTTTTTGAAAAGAGTAGCAAAATAGAAACAAAAGGGACCAGATAACTAGAAAGATTTCAATGTATTCCTTGTAATTGGTTTGCATTTTGTGGATGCACTAAAAGAAGTATTATTTCACCTGTTTGTGGGGATATGGTTCATTTTTGTGTAAATGACTCTTCTTATATAAAAGTAGAGGGGGAAATATTGATGGGGCAAAAGGGGGCCTCACTCCCCAAGATTTTGTTACGTTTTAATTAAATATTTGTTATAGATTTGGTAGATTTTTTTGGGGGGAGGTGGGGGCGGTAATAATAATAGTACATTTTATTTCAAAATCTCGATCCTGACACCACCCATCATCATTCAAGTTCCATGCATCTTTTAATTTTATTATTTGAAAATTGGACAATAATAATTCTATCTTTGTGGGTATTGAACAATAGTAATTCCACCTAAGTTGCTGGATTAGACATGTTGATCTTTGATCTCTTTTTTTAGACCTCCACTGAGTTAATTGAACTAGAACTCTATCCCTAAAAACCTAATTGACGAAAATGAGTGGGAGGACAGCAACAATGGTAGGGTCATCAAGTTTGAGGAGAACAACTAATGACAACAAATGTAATGTGAAGGTGAAATGCTATCACGATATTGTTGCAGTTCATCAAACTTGCAAGCAACAAGGGTAAAAAAGTTGTATGGTTGTCCATTATGGAAGGCAATATGTGACTAGCAGGGGGCATGAGAGATGATGAGAAGCACATGCAACAAGCGAGGTGAGAATGCTACTCAACGAGAACTCAAGATTGAGAAGTAAGATTACAAAGGAGAAGTTGAAAAGGACAAATGCAGAGGAAGAATTGAAGATTCTAAAAGAAGAATTGCTGGAACTAAAGCGAAAAGGGGGTAGTCCTCAACCATTTTCTTACAATTGAACTAATCAAAACCACAAAAAAAAAAAATTGCATTAGAATACAAAACCTTTCAAGCCCTAAATTACATAAGTTCTAAACCCATACCCAGCCACTTTCAAACAATTGAATGTATTATCTTCCTTAGCTTGCACAAACATTTTGAAAATCCACATTACTCAACGAACATACCTGGCCGTTTTAACTCCACGTCTTTCCCAATGAAGCCTCTTTAACGGCTTCAATTCGAAGTACTCACCACTTTTAATTACCCTAATTTCGAAATTACCGGCAATCTCAGTTCTTCGCAATCGCCTTCCACCAATTCCTTTCTTCATAGAGAAAGTGGGTTTTCTTCTTTGAAGATCGGTGGACTTCGGCACTCACCGGCTTTGCATCTGGAAATGAAGTTCTGATAGATAAAGTGAGGAAAGAGAAGGCATGTTTCTGGTGATGGGGGTTGGTGAATTAGACAAGGAAATAAAAAAGGGTAGTTTGGTTTATTTTGTTAAAAACTCAAACGCTGATTGTACATTTCAAAAAAAAAAAAAAAAATCAACTGCTCATTTCCTTCGTCGACCGCTAACTCACAATTACGACTTGCCACATCAGCCCTCCGTCGAGTTCTAGTCCAGTTAACTCAATGGAGGTCCCAAAATAGGGATCAAAGGTCAACGTATCTACATCCAGCAACCTAGGAGGGATTACTGTTGTTCAATACCCGCAAAGGCGGGATTGTTGTCGTCCAATATCCCTTTATTATTTAGCACTCAAATCTCAACACTGTTTGGCCCTAAGATCAAACTGGAAGAATAGAGAACAATCGGTGCGTGTTTGTTTTCTTTACCTTAATGGAAATATTTTTGAGATAATTTTCATTAATCATGCGTACGGACTGATTTTGCTTATCGTATATCTTGGAAGAAATTTCTTAAACAGGTTGTTAGCATGTAGTCAGTTCTTATATTGTACAACCGGGCGTATACAATAGATTGTACGTCTAGCATGATCTGCAGTCTTTTGCTTGTATCACTTCAGCAGAGGTGGCTTGGTGGTTCACGCCCTTTGCCCGTGTCGCATTGTTTGCGGTTTGAAGCTTGCAGCATGCAGCATGCACGTTTGGCTTTATTTTTTAATGATCTTTTCGTCCTTTTTAAGTTATGCATCATTTGTATGTTTTTTCCCCCTAGCCTTTTATATTAAACCAAAGTCTCCTTTTTTTCCCCCCTTTGTTGATAGAACTAAAATCTTTCTTTTCTTTAAGAAAAAAAAAAAAAAAATTCCCCCTTAGCCTTTTATATTCAAGTAAACTCTTTTTTTAAAGTTGATAGAACCAAACTGTTTATTTTTTTAAGAAACTTTTTGGATCCCCCTTTTCATATTATTAATTTGAATTGTTACTTACACACTAAAAATATTGTATAGCTCACTAATATCTATTTTCTATATTTTGGGTGCCACTCACTAAAAATACTATATAACTCACTAACACTTGCACCTGTGCACCTGCGTTTGGCTCACTAATATACATGCTACAACTCATTGACAAGCTCACTAGGTGTGTATCATAACTCACAAAATGTATACCGTGGCTTTCTTCAAAAAACATATTACATGTGAATAAGATTTATCAAATATATTATAACTCATCAAAAGATATATCACAAAATCTCACAAGATGAACATAAAGTATTACTCATGAAATATATGTCATAATTCACCAGAAGACATAATGCAACTCACTAAAAAAAATATCATAGCTAAGAACATAAATAAGAATGTGTATGGGCTCGCTAAGTATACAATGAGATATATTTTTATCATCATCATCATCATCATTATTATTCATGTTGTTGTTGTTGTTATTATTATTATTATCATCATCATCATCATCATCATCATCATCATCATCATCATTATTATTATTATCATTATAATTATTAATAAAATTTGACTCACTAATGTATATTGTATAACGCATTAAATATATATCATAACTCCCTAAATATTTATTATAGCTCACCAAAATATTATATGAATAAAACTTATCAAATATATCATAATTTACCAAAAGATATATCATAGTACCTCATAAGATGAACATAAACTATTGCTTACTAAGTATATCATAGCTCACCAAAAGACACAGTGTAGCTCATTAAAAAAATATATTATTGCGATGAATATAAACAAGAATATGTATGTATTTGCTAATGTAAACAATAAATTATATTACTATTATTATTATTATCATTGTTGTTGCTGTTGGTGGTGGTGGTGCTGCTGGCAGCGGCGGCGGCAATGGTAGAGATGGCGGCAGCAGCAGCAGTAGTGACGGTGGTGGTAGTGGTGACGATGTTGTTGGTGGTGGGGGTGGTGGTGGTGGTGGTGTTATTGTTATTGTCATTGTTATTGTCATTTTTTTCCTTTTAATATTATTAATTTGAGTAATAGCTGATTAAAAATATTGTGTAGTTTGCCAATATACACTCATGTATATCTAGATTCCACTCACTAAAAATACTATATAACCTAGTAACACTTGCACATGTGTACTTTGGTTTGGCTTACTGACATATATCATATAAGTCTCTAACATATGCTCACTGCTATATTATAACCCACTGAACATATATCATAGCTCACTAAATATATATCACTGCTCACCCAAATATTATACAATAGGTCTCTTAAAAAGATATAGTGTATGTGAAAAAAGCTTTTTAATATATCAAACCAAACCTAGCTATATCCTCATCATTTTAAATTATTCTGCTTGTCTAATTCACCAAAATCCAGATTGGTGATACATGTAGTGCTTTAGTTGTGCATTTAGTGAGAAATCTCTACAATTTATACAATTATATGCTCATTAAACTAAATCTAACTGTATACTCATCATTTAAAATTATTATGCTCGTCTCATCTACTTGAAACCCAAATATTGACCATTTTAGATGAACGAAATTATAAAAAATAAAAGTAATTAAGGAATTTTAATTATATGTTTGTTTTTAAATCTCAATGGAATAGATGAAGTTATTGAAAAACTAAATGCAATTTTAATAAAATAAATTGCAAGTAAGAAAAATCACAAAACTTAGTTGGATAGAATAAATTAAAGGAAATCCAAGCAGAAGATGTCTAAATAAACAAATTAATTAATTAGCTTTTTTTTTTTGAAATGAGCCTAAACAATTTCTAAGGTGAAAAGAAATAAAGTAAATGATGTCTAATTAAATAAAATTAATTAATTCGCCTTAACGCATGTTTTTTTGAAAGGAGCTTAAAGGCTTTTTATGGCGAAAAGAAATAGCAATTAAAAAACACAAGTCTTGCTTTCGACATTAACCGAAACCCTTACCTTGCCAATATATGTATAGTGGCCCTACAACTACTACACCAAACTATTCCTATTAGACCTGACAAAAATTGATCCGACCTGAAAACTCGGCCCGAACCCGACTGAAAATTTTGGATTTTAAACACGATTTTCTCGACCCGAATCCAAAATAAACCGAACCCAAAAAACCCGCAAATTAGTAGGTCATACCCGCCCCGAACCTGAACCTACCCTCTTGACGCAAACATTATATCCTTAGTTGTTGATTTTTCTCTAATTTATCTCTCTTAACAATAAAAGTTAGTCATTTTTATCGAACTGTTTAAAAAGACGTTATATAACTATTGCTGCTATTTACAAATTAAACAATAATAACCTTATCTTTTCGTCTCCATTTTCTGAAAATAATATCGTACACAACTTTTAAATGATAAAACGTTAAAAATGGGTATAAAATTATATGAAATAACTATCTAATCTTTTTTAAAAAGTTAATTTAAAAGAAGACAAGTATTAAAAACGCGCAAGTCATACCATTATATACTTAGTTAAACAAATATGTCTAATTATTTTTTAAATTAATTAATTTATAATAATTTAAGGTTTTGATGTTATAACTGCAAGATAACATCTTGTACTTCTTTCATTCAATTTTATTTGGTTTTTGTTCTAACTAGCGTAGTCTTGAACAATGATGCTAGTGGTAGGAAAACAGCCAGCCATATTTGTATTGGGGTCGACTCTTTAATAAAGTTTTACCTGATTAGATATTGGTATGTTAGTTAATAAAAATCTTAAATTATTAAATAGGTTATTAGTAGTCAAATTGCTACAACTCATTAAAATGTTCTAGACGGCTACCCCATAAATGGCCGACCCACTATGGACCTTCTTTCAATGTACAGGTTGATCAACCAAAAATCAAGTAGGCTTGATTCTTTGCCCGCTCATACAAATGGTTAATATTTTATAATAAAAAGTTTGAATATTTTTAACATTCTTTTGAGAAATTATAATTATTATGTATTTCCATTAAATACTGACAATTTTGAGTAATAAATATGCGAAATTTTTTATTTTGAAAAAAGAAAAATAACTCACAGAAAAGGCGCTCTAAATCCGTTGGGTTGATTTGAAACCTGTAAAACCAAAATACACCTGCCTATAGTTTACCCGAACCCGAAATACACCCGACCCGTATTTTACCTGAACGCAAATACACCCGATCCGTATTTTACCCGCCCGTCCGAATTGACAGGTCTAACTCCTATCATTTTTTAGTGCCACTAATTCTAATTAATAATTCAACTGTGCGTATCTTTCATGTGTCCACCTGATTGGATAGTAGAATTTGTGGCGTGTAGTAGTAAGTAGAGGAGGGTAAAAGATTGTAACAATTGAACCGAACAAAATCCAATAACATCAAATGGATTAATAGTATCAGTTCAAAAATGTACTTAGTCAAATTGAAAAATCGAAATTGATAGACTTTAGTATCAATTTTAGTTTGTGATTTTAAAAATTATAGTTGATCGACATAAAAAAATTTTATTTTATTTTTATACGCATGTATAATTCCCCATCCAAAACTTAGTGTACACACCTCAAAATGGTGTCTTAATTTTATAAAATGCCTAATGACAATCCCTTTGACACAATTTAGGTGCTGGAGGATCCAATTGAAATCAAATCATAACTAAACCTTCAAATTGGGCTATAGGAGGACATGAGGGTTCGATGTAGCCTATGACCAACAAGTTTGGATTGGTTTAAGCATAGAACCCAGTCATGCAGGTGACCCTAGTTCAAGGAAGAACAAGGTTGGTTCACACTGTTAAGGGCTGAATCAGACCGGTTTATTCGTTGGTTCAGGTCGGCGTTCCTCATTGGGTAGCCCAATCTAGTTTTTTCTTACATCGACGTCCCCTTGGCTTTACTGTACATGTTCATCTTTGCCTTTATTTTCTTGCCCTTTAGATTTCAGCTGATATGTGACAAATCTAAAAATTTCATGAATTTCTTATTTAAACCAACCTTGAATTTGTTGTTTTACTTTCTATAAAAAGGGCATAACCCCTATGATTGAACAAACAGTTGAGAACAAAAAAACACATCACAAGAAGAAGAGAAACTCTAGAGGGTTATATTGCTAAATTCTATTGGGCCCCCGAATCAATCATGTCGGTTACCCTGAGGCGCAAACTTTGCAAGTCTCTATTTTTCTTCCTATTGCGGTATTGCCCTTTTCCTTTTTTTCATTCAATTTTGTATTTTGAGGCAAGATGTCATCTAATTAATTGTAATAAATTTTTTAAGTTTCTTTCTCTTTTTCTTTTCTCCCCCTTAGATTTCCTGTGGTCTCTTATGTTTTAATTACTAATCGATTGTGTGCCTAAACATTTACTGTGGCTTTATTAAACTTCCGATTTGATTAGTGCAGGATGTCACGTTTGATGACAAGCGGTATCAGGATGCATTCCCATCTCGATGTCTTCACTGCAAAACTGTATCTTTGGTTTTTAGTTAGCGGAGATAGATGATTCCCACATCAAAGATCATTCGGAGAGCCCTTTTCAAAAATCTCCTTTTATCCACATGTCATTTTCTATTGTCCCTTCAGTTTAAGGGTCAATAAAAGAAGCCAAAAATATTTTTATTAGCTTTTAACAAAACTTGTTGGCAACTCTTAATCAATACAATTAATAAAAATCGATTCTTATCAGTGCAGACTACCCTGTCTATTTTATGTTTCATTCCGAATAAGACATCAACATAAAAAATCATATCTAATGACTTAGGCATCGCACTCAAGTTTGAGCAGTAGCTCCTACAAGTCTTATCAGTTCAGACGACCCTTTCTATTTTCTGTTGCTTGGCGTTTAGATTGATGAGTAAACTATAGAGCTGAAATGGCCTAAGTGTATTGACTATTGATTGCTTAGGATTTTCAATTTTTTCAGTATTTTATTTTTCCTGTGCAGTATAGCACGATATTTTTCTTTAAAGATATTACTAGCCCGTTCTTTTTGTGGATAAATTGAAGTAAATAAAAAGGTGAAATGGGTTGAAGTAGATTGAGGTAGGTTGAAATAGGATGAAGTGGGCTGAAGTAGGTTGAAATAGGTTGAAGTAGATTGAAGTGAGTTGAATTTTTTATGTGATAAATTGAAACTGGTTAAAATAGTAGAAGTGGATTGAAGTCTGTTGAAGCGGGTTGAAGTAGGTTAAAATAAGTTGAAGTGCGTTGAGGTTGGTATTTTGAAATTGGTCCACGAAAAAAACATGCCCTACACACATCCTTCCGGTGGTTTTTTGCTTTAATTTTAAAAATTCTAACCTTATCGCATTGTTTGACCCCTCTTTTCATATTTGTCTTAAATAATTTCGATCTGTTCCAACCCTTGATGTTGCATCATCATAAGGACGAACAATTGAGAGTTACTTCAACACCTTGGAGACTCAAAATCTTTTAAGATAAAAGCTTGGGAAGTAACAGATAATATGAAAAGCTTAATGGTCCAAAAATTAAACCAAAATCTTTTGGGGGGCTATGGCAGTCACTAGAGCGGGACAGGTATGACCATGAGCTATTGCCTATTGGCCTTCCACGTATGGTATGCACTGTGCAAGTTGCCAACGACATCAATTAATTAGGCACTTTACTTAATAATCACATGACTAAAAAAATCTTTGAAAATTTATGTATGCCAGCTCCGATTAACTGGTTTATTCGATTCTTGTACCAACTCATATTTTGTCGAATTCAAAAATATATTTTTAATGGAATGGAAACTCAATTAATTAAACTAAACCCTGATACTTTTAGCGTTCTGGTAGGTATTTATATGTATATGTGTATGTACGTCTTCATATTTTCCAATTCCATAGTAGGGTTTGAGCCTTGTTTTTCAGATGGCTCCTAGTATGGAAGCATTTTCATACGTAGGTGCTAATAACTAGGGTAAATATTACACAACTAGTTATTATAACTTACTGCTTTTAATTGAAATTGTCTGATATTTCATTAAGTGATCTCTATCCTACTTGAGATGATCTTATATGGCATATTATATGACAATTCAGATCTCATTCAGATATTACTTCTACCTAACTTTTAATATTAATAATTACTATATGATTTAATAATAATAAACCATAACAATCGTAGTAAATACAAAATTAAATCAAAATAAGTAACCCAAAATGGATCACCAGGAAGATTTTTAAAAAGACACCAAAGTTAAACTTGGAGTACAAGAGCCAACAATTTGTAATCAATTTGTAATTTATACACAAAAAGATGATTAAAAAATCAATTTATAGATGTTTAGTTGCGAATATCTATTTTTTTGCCCTGATTTCGTTAAAATCAAACTATTGTTGACCTATTAATAGTTGATCTCTTCCATCATCATAAAATTGAAACCCCAAATTTTATTTGAATAGAATAAATACTTAACCGTTTGAACTTTGTTTTTTTAAGACGTCAATCAACTTTCTATTGAGTATGAGTCGCTTGTACCGCCAACGACTTCTTCCTTAAAGATTGTCTTAACTTTTAAGTCTTGAATTTTTTAGTTTTAGCTCAACAACTATTAAAAAATAGCCAAAAACGGCGCTCAAATACAAGTTCCCTTTTCTTTGGGGGGGGGGGGGGGGGGGGGGGGGGGCGTATTCGAGAAGGCTCAAAAATGTCTGGTGTTTTGTGGCGAGTTGCTCGACAATTATCATTTATGTCTTTAAAAACGTTAAATGCTCCATTGATGTGTTTCAAAAATTACCTACTTTTATACTTTGTGTTATGGAATATGGAATATCATATGTGATATAATATTGTATGGAATATAATATGTGATATAATATTGTGTATATATCTCAGGATAATATCTTATCTTAGACGCTAAGCTAGGGTTAGGCATTAGGCTTGGTCGTGCATATGTATATATGGGCTTCGTTTGCTGTAGTAATACATGAGCTTAATTCTCTGAGCATAATTCTCTCCCCTGTTAGCCGTAAACTTGACATGGTATCAGAGCAACTCCACACAAACCTGACTGCCGTGACCAATGGGGCAGAGCAAGACACCAAAAGAATTTGTAGTTACCAACCAATCTCCCTACTACCTTCACCCCTCCGATGGACCCGGGGCGATTATAAGAACTATCAAATTTGATGGCAAAAATTACGATTTATGGGAGAAAGCTGTTAAAACAGCCCTAAAATTTAAAAATAAACTGGGATTCATAGATGGAAGTATACAAAGACCCACGGTAGAAAAAGATGAATATTCAGCTGAGCTGAACGCGTGAGAGATGGTAAACTCTATGGTGATCTCATGGATACTTAAAGTACTCGACCCGAAGCTGCATGCCAGCGTCACGTACGTTGATTCAGCCCATAAGATATGGGAGAACATCCATCAACAATATTCGGTTCCGAATGCACCTCGCATTCACCAACTCAAAGTAGAGATAGCATCTTCAAAGCAAGGTAATATGGATGTGGTTGAATTTTCCTCCCAACTTATGGGCTTGTGGAATGAGTTAGACAATTACGTAAAATATCCGAAGTGCACATGTAAGGCAACTGAGGAGGTCAGAAAGATGATACAAGAAGATGGAGCCCATCAGTTTTTGATAGGGCTCGATGATGATCTCTACTCAACAATCCGGAGTCAAATTTTGGCGATGGATCCGTTGCCTTCCCTGGAACGAATGTTCAACATGGTACAGCAAGAAGAAACCCACAAGAGGCTGATGAATCGACGAGAAGCATGGCCTGAACAGATTGCTTTTGCTGCCATAGCCCAGTCCCGGAATTCGCAGCAACAGGAGCGAATTTCTTGCAAACATTGTGGCAAAATTGGGCACTATGAATCGAACTATTTCGAGCTCATCGATTATCCGGTGAACTGGGGAAGTCGTGGTGGTGACAGAGGACGTGGAAGGGGCTGTGGAGGAAGAGGCGCATGCAGCGGAGCAGGCAGGGGTCGGGGATGTAAGACGGCCTACACAACTCAGGTGGATGGAGACACGGGTTCTGAGAATGATTTTGCTCAGTCCAGCGCACGGCCCAGTTCTGAACATCACACCACTCGGCCCAATGCACAGCCCATCATCCCTGGGCTAATCGAGGAGCAGGTACACCGCCTGATGAGTCTTATCGAGACTCCCAAACCGGGATATGAAAAACTTTCAGGTATGAGCAACTGGATTTTGGATAGCGGAGTATCACGACACATGACAAGCAATTTAGACCAATTAAGTGTTGTGGAAGGCACACGGCCCATACCAATTCGATTACCGAATGGTGGTGTTAGTATGGCCACCAAATATGGCTTGGTTCAATTAAGTTCAAAATTAACTTTGCATGATGTGCTCTTTGTTCCAGATTTAGATTGTAATTTGATTTCTATCGTGTAATTAATAGAAGAATTATTCTGCACAGTAACATTTACTAAAAAGCTTTGTGTGATACATGACCATACTACGAGGAGCCCGATTGGACTGGGTGAGAAGCGAAGAGGGGTATATCTACTCAACGAGGCTTCCTTACCAAATGTCCAAGCTAATAAAGTAACACACATAGATCTTTGGCATTGCAGACTAGGTCATCCCTCCAGTCAAGTTATGAAGCGACTATTTGTTATGTTTGGTAAAAAGCTTAGTGGCAACAGTGATTTCTGTGATGCGTGCTATCGTGCTAAACAAACACGCTTACCTTTTCCTAGTAGTGAGAATAAAGCTTTAAACTGCTTTGATTTGATTCACTGTGATATTTGGGGTGCATATCATGTTGAAGCATTATGTGGTTCTCGTTACTTTCTATCTATAGTTGAGGATGCAAGTAGGGGTTTGTGGGTGTATTTGATGAAAGACAAAAGTGAGGTATCTCGCCTGGTGATGAATTTTTGCGCAATGACCAAAACTCAATTTAATGCTAGTGTGAAAATGATAAGAAGTGATAATGGAAGTGAATTTACATCTGGCCCAATGAAGCGATTTTATGGGGAGCAGGGGATCATACACCAAACTAGCTATATCGATACACCCAACAAAATGGTAGAGTTGAGAGAAAAAACCGTCACCTATTAAACGTGGCTAGCGCTTTACGTTTTCAAGCCAACCTTCCTATCAGGTTTTGGGGGGAATGTGTACTTACGGCAGCCTACGTCATAAATTGAACTCCTACGCCAATCCTTAAGAACCAAACCCCTTATGATACATTGGTTAAGGAATCCCCATCCTTTGCACATATCAAAATGTTTGGATGCTTGTGTTATGCACATCATAATCAGAAGAAGAAAGATAAATTTGATTCTCGTAGTTGTCGATGTATTTTTGTTGGATGCCCTTATCCTAAAAAGGGTTGAAAGGTGTATGACTTAGAAACCGGTGAAATTTTTATTAGTTGGGATGTTATCTTCCATGAGGATCAATTTCCTTTTCAAGCAAGGACCAACAAAAACACACCACTGCTATCTTCTGATGGGGATGTTGGAATGAGAAGCAGAAGCTTTGCTGAAGAAGGAGATAGGGTCTGGCCCCAGGCTTTTGCTGGGCCTGGCGCATTATCGCAGCCCATCTTAGTCCCCAATGGTAGCTCATCTGTTGCCAATGGGAATGGGCCGAGACAAACAGAGATTGGCCCACAATTGCTCTTAGACCTCGACCAACAGCATAGTCCGAGTGAGGCACCGCCAGATCTGGGCCCGGACGCACCACCTGGCCCAATGGTTCAAATCACGTAGCCCGAAGTCAGGGGCAGTGAAGATCGTTTGGCAGGAGATGAAATGGGCCGCCGATCAGCAGAATGTGAGCTGGGCCGCGGGTGCCGAGATAAGAAAAGCCCCGGTTATTGAGAAGACTATGTGAGTTACTCAGCCACCTCTTATAACCCCTCTTCCACTTGCTCTTTCCAAAAGGTCTCCTCAGGTAAACCTTATCCCTTAGCTCATTATGTTACTTGTGATAATTTTTCTCCTGCGCATAAGGCCTATCTTGCACCTATTACTAAAATTATGGACCCCAGATATTTTCATCAAGCTCTTACCGATCCCAAATGATAAGAAGCTATGGCCAGCGAAATAGCAGCTCTGGAGCTGAATCAGACTTGGACGGTTGAAGACTTACCACCAGGAAAGAAACCCATAAATTGCAAATGGGTATATAAAGTAAGGTACAACTCTGATGGATCAATTGAGCACTATAAGGCTCGACTTGTGATCTGCAGTGATGAGCAAGTCACTGGGTTTGACTATCATGAGACGTTTGCACCAGTAGCTAAGATGACGAGCATGCGATGTTTCCTTTTGGTGGCCGCTGCTAAAGGATGGGAATTGCATCAAATGGATGTGCATAATGCATTCTTACACGGGGATCTTGAAGAAGAAGTTTTTATGAAGTTGCCCCTTGGTTTTAGGTCTTCTAACCCTCATCAAGTATGTCGTCTTCGCAAATCCCTTTACGGGCTGCGTCAAGCTCCACGACAATGGTTTTGTAAGTTGTCCTCCAAACTGCTTGAATATAGGTTTGTTCAGTCCTATGCTGACTACTCTTTGTTTACCTATCATAAAAACGGTATATATATGGCTCTGCTGATTTATGTTGATGACCTGGTCCTTACGGGTAATGATCCTCTCACCTCCTTGCACTTTAAAGAATATTTGAGTCGATGCTTTCATATTAAGGATTTGGGCTCCTTGAAATATTTTCTGGGACTCGAAGTTGCTCGCAGTCCTAAAGGGATCTTCCTCTGTCAGCGCAAGTATGCCTTAGAAATCATTGATGAATGTGGAAAGCTGGGTTCCAAACCGGTTGCCTTTCCCATGGAGACTAATCATAAGCATGCCCTGGCAACTGGGAAGCCTCTATCAGATCCCGCACGATATCGTCGGTTGGTCAGTTGACTCATCTATCTGACCATCACCAGGCCCGAGTTGTGTTATGTAGTGTATATCTTATCTCAGTTCATGCAGGAGTCTAGGGAAGAACATATGGAAGCCGCTGAGCGGGTACTGCGATATTTAAAAGGGAACCCAAGACAAGGGATACTCCTGAAAAGTGACTGTGATTTGCATCTTACTGCCTTTTGTGATTCCGATTGGGAGCATGTCCTCTCACCCGGCATTCCCTCACAGGATACTTCGTGACTCTTGGTAATTCCCCTATTTCATGGAAAACCAAAAAGCAGAGTACCGTCTCTTGATTGTCAGCAGAAGCGGAATACCGCGCTATGGCCATAGTTACCAGCGAGGTGATTTGGATCAAAGCCTTCCTTGCATCCATGTGTGTGTTCCTCACATGGCCTGTCCAACTCTTTTGCGATAATCAAGCTGCATTGCATATCGCCAAGAATCCTGTCTTCCATGAAAGGACCAAGCAAATTGAAGTCGACTGTTATTTTATTCGCGAACAGATTCTCTCTAGTGATCTCACTCCATCCTACTTACCCTCCAAATATCAAGTTGCGGATATTTTCATCAAAGCTTTGGGCAAACAACAGTTTTAGTTCTTACAAAGCAAGTTGGGCATTGTCAACCCACATGCCCCAACTTGAGGGGGAGTGTTATGGAATATGGAATATCATATGTGATATAATATTGTGTATATATCTTAGGGATAATATCTTATCTTAGACGCTAAGCTAGGGTTAGGCATTAGGCTTGGTCGTGCATATGTTTATATGGGCTTCGTTTGCTGTAGTAATACATGAGCTTAATTCTCTCCCCTGTTAGCCGTAAACTTGACATTTTGCGGTCTCTAATAGAACACTTTTAACTATTCTTATAAAATTGCTTTTTACAATAATTCGCACAGTGGTAGTTTCATTGATAAATTAATAGTTAAAATTAATAAACTTTGACCTCAAAAATCAAACATGATCTTTGGGGGTGGAAGGGGCAAATTATTAGGTGCACCTAAGAGTACTTGTTCTCACATCCTATTTATATATATATATTTTTTGGGTATATTTATCATTGTTTCTGCAAATTCCTGGGGTGTTGCGGTTGATGACGTGGGATGAGAGAGCGGGCTTACGTGATGGCACGTGCGAAGCAACTGACGTCCTCTTCCTAGTATATTTTATCTGCAAAAAGGGCACCTCTAGGTTGTGGTTCGGGAAACGTCTTTCCGACGGTCAAGTCAATGGAGGGTCCCAATGAAAGGTAAAAGCAGTAAAGAGAAAAAATGCAAGAAGTATGGAAAATTATGCCAAAGAGTCAATCAATCCCCCCTTTTCTGAGGTAGGTGGGTGAGTATTTATAACTTATATAGCAAAGGGTAAAATGGTAATTTCGTATTGGAGGCTCTCTAAATGGAGTATTAGATTGCTCGCTCTGCTTAGGCCCTTGGTTGGAGCCCCAAGGGTCCCGCTAAGGCCCATTATGCCAGATTGGGGCTGACCTATGATTGAGGCGTGTAGGTCATCCTAGGAAAATTATATTTTCGGGATCAATTATACATTCTATTTTTTAAATATTTATTTGCTGACGTATTTTCTGAGAGCATGTGCTTCTAGGTGCGTGGTATAGGCTTTAGGTGGAAGGAGTATGTTTAATATAAAAATATAGAACCCAAAAAAGTAATACTATTTTAGAATAGTCTAAAATCAATTTAATGTCATTGGTCCTAGCGGTTCGATAATGTACCAAAATTTGTGCATAATCTATATCAATCTTTTTCTTTTTTTCTTTTTTTGGGTTATTACGTGGGTAAAAGAGAAACAACAACAATGCTAGGGACCTCTTCTCGCAAGGGTATGTTTAATTACAGCCTTGTTCTTTTCGTGGATCAATTCTAAAATATCAACATCAACCCACTTCAACCCACTTCAACCTACTTCCACTATTTTAACCAAGTTTAATTTATCATATAAAAAAACTCAACACACCTCAACCTACTTCAACGCACCTCAACTTACTTTACTCTTTTACCCACCCCGGTTTACATACGAAAAGAACAGGCCCATAATATTTTGCTCAAATTGTCTTAATAGTTGGTAAAAAACACAAAACAGATGAAAATAAAATAATAATGAAATGCCCAAAATTTAGATAGGACAGCAAGTATGCAAGCAGTGGTGTAGTTGAAAGCTAGAGCAACACTCAATGAAGAATTTTCTCGAACAAGTGGTGGGCGTCAAGATTTTTGAGGCAAGGGATGGTAATCCAAGTGACTAAACTGATAGAGTGAGGAAAAAGAGAGCTTGACTCTTAGAATAAAATTCTTTGGTGAAAGCTCAGACCGTTTGCCATGCAAAAGGTGTGATTATTTCCGCCAGTTGGAGCTTGAACCCAGAAGCCCACGAGGATGGGCCGGCTCTAAAAATCAGAAGAGTTTTTGGGTGTTGAGGTGCTAAATTCTTGTTTAGTGAGTGGGACATCGTTGATTCGAGTTCCTATGCTGATGACTGGCTTGAGGGAAGCCATGTGAATGGAATGAGTGAAGCCAAGTGGAAGCATATACTATGCTGGTTGGTGTTGGGTATAGGAGATGGACAGATGGTGGTGGGGAGATGATTAAGTGAAGGAACAATGCAAATTAATGTTGAGAATTCTGTGGTCAGACGTTAAAGGTTCATTTGTTGGTGGTATTTGGATTATTACGCCCAATTGTATGCAACAATTACTAACTAAAAGGATTAATTGAGGGATGCAGGGAATGAGCACACGAAGTGGTTTATAAATTAATTGAAGAGATTGTTGAGGTCTACACATTTACTGAATGGTGTGAGGAGTTTTATTGAGTTTGTTTATGTCTGGTGGGTTTTCCTTATTTCTGGGTGATTTTCATGATGGTTTATGTTTAGTATGCTATCTTGTTTGTTATTTCGTTTGTTTTCAAATTTGTATTTCACTCTCAGTCTTCTATGATTATTAACAATTGAAATTTTAAAAAAAAAATTGCTGCCTTGTTTACCTCTCTAAACACATGATTGGTACGTGATAAATATCCATGACATCAAAATCTATCAATCTATCTATTGATACATTCAAATATATTTATTTTTGTACAAATTTTTTACATGAGACCATCTCACATAAGAGTTATTGTGTATAGGCCGGGTCTAATAGAATTGGGCCCGACGGCCACGTATGTTGCCTAGGGCAACAACCCTGGCTATTCTCCAAAACTATATAAGGGGAGTTTAGGGGATAGCCAAGATACAGGCAATAGAAATCTCTCATACTCTCCTATATTCTCTCTCACGACTGAATCACCATCAATTGAATTCTTGGGTTTAGGACGTGGCACATTAAAGCGACTCTAGTAGCCGCTTGGTATTCTTATATTATCGTGGACTATTACCGACAGTATACTTCCGCATTCAGGTTAGTCCTAATTATTTCTACAGTGGTATTAGAGCCTAAACTGTTCGGATTAGTCCCGTCTAACATGTTTTTTAATCAAAACATTAAACATGCTTGATTTCTATAATTTGGCTCGACGATTGGTTGTTTAATTACTGTAATTATGCAACTAAAACGCATGCTTATACGATTATGATGCCTGGAGCCATTCAGATTGAATTTTTGGTCGCAGTTATACATAAATGCTCTGTTTGATAGACTTCGTATGCCCAGAAAAGTTGTCATTGGAAGCATGTTCCTTTATATTGCTGAGCGCAATTATGATAAATCAAAATCGTAAACACGCATGCTCTAGTCCAAAATTTTGAAATCGTGATAGATTCCATTAATTGTTTTGGAGCATTATGTTACCATGTTCAAAACTGTGTTCAGTTACCAAATCAGTAGCATGATATGCTTTCCTTAATCACGGTAAGTCCAAATAGAATAAAATTGGTTGAGAACCAGACCCTAAACCTAAGAGCCTCTCTTCCCGAAAACCCTAGCCCTAACCATTCCTCTGCCACGAAACCCTAACCCCAGAAAAGCGGCGGCATGGACCTTAATGGTCCACCGCCCAGTCGTCAACCACCACATGGCGCCTTTGTGGCCGCGGTGGCGGTGGGCTCTGCGGGGCCTCAGTGGCCCTCGCCAACCACCGCCGACATAATCCCGACCTAATAATTAAAAAAGGGGGGGAAACAAGGCATACCCATCAGAAACCGATGAGGGAAGGGTGGCGCGTGTAGACACGCAGCCAACGAGGCCACCTTTTGGTCCTCTTCTTCCTTCATTAACCATCGAACAGGCCGATCCACGCAACCACAGAGAAAGCACCGCGAAAAACGCCGGCCTTGGAGGCGCGTGCATCCTCGCGCTGCCCCCTCAGTGGCGCATTGGACGCGTGGAGGACTTCACCGGACTCGGCCTTAGCCGATCTGCACGGTGACGGTGTCAGCTCTCGTCGGATTGGCGTGGATCAAAGGGAAGAACTATTCTTTTGGTGGCGGCGGTTTGACATCACATGGGTTTTTTTTGGGGGCATAATAATCGGCGAACGGCCCAGGGGGGCGACGGGCCATGGGTGGAGCTTAGAGCTCCACCACCATGGCACCGAAGGGACGAGGAACAGAGAGAAGGGAAAGGAAGAGAGACTCGGGCGAGCAGAAGGCGAGCAGAGAGAATGTGAGAGTGAATCTCCATCTTAGGGGCCAAGAGAGAAAGACCGAGAGGAGAGAGAAAGTTAAGGCCTCTCAACTCCTTATGTGGGCTGAATCTTCAAATAAAAAGGTAAGGAGAGGCCCGGTTTAGTGGGCCTTTTTTTGGGCTCAAAATTTTGCTTTTTGACTGTTCGTTTAGGCTGGTTTGCTTCTTGCCGCATTTCAATGATATGGGTCAAGCTATTTTCGATTGTTTTGGGCCAGATTGTTTTTGGGTCATTGTTGAATTTTTAACCCAATTATTATTATTAGTCATAGCATGATTTTTAATTGAATTATAATGATATTCAAGTTGATAAAGTTTCATGCAGTGAATTCATTTTGCTGAATTAAGGTTTCAAATTAGTTTTAATCGTGAATGCATGATTTCGTTATAAAAACATTAATATGTTTAATGTCATATATAAATTCGTTTTATATATGCATCAACTTGATATTTTCCTGATCGAGTAACTTGTTACCGATCGATTGGGTTGAAGTTATATGAATTCGTTTCGTATATAAAATTAGTGTGTATGATGTAGATTTGTTTTACTCGAACTCAATAAATATCTACGTGATATAAAGATCCCCTTGATCGCTAAATGAATATATTTCATGAGTTACATTATATAAATTTGTTTTATATAATATCCCGTCACATGAATATGTTTCATGATTTAATAATTTTATGCAAAAATATGAGCAATTATGAATCAGTTAATTGTTCTGTCGCTATTGTAGTTAACAAATGGTTCATTAAGTTTTACATGAACAAGTTTCATGCTATTATTTGGAAGTATAGTATACTTGATTATTTTATGAATTTGTTTCATGAAATTTAAATTTGCAATATTATATGAATACGTTTTATATAATTTGCGAGTCTTATTATGAACTCGTTTTATCCAAATTCTAATATTATATGGATTTGTTCTACATATAATTAATTGTGATTAATATTTGGATATATTTCATGTTACAAATTATGTTGCGTTCGAATACATGGATGTGTTTCATGTGAATCCCCAATTACTAGTATTATATAAATGTGTTTTATATATATGAACTACATGGGTTGTAGTAAACTTGCTAATTGTTTTAGCACTTTTTCCTTGCCCAAATTAATGAATGTGGATTCATTTCATATCACCTACTAATTGTGTAATTTAGCGGCATTTTATGAATTGGTTTCGTGAAATTTAAATTTGTAATATTATAAATGTATTTTATAAATTGCGAGTAACATTTGAATAAGTTTCATATAATTATATAAATGTGTTTTATATATTGCTATTTGGGCATTTTATGAAATTCTTTTGTAACATGCTATTATTCAAATATATTTAGCATTATAGATTCATTTTATTATATAAACGTGTTTTATATGATAATTTGAATTTCATGTTTCATATGTCATTGATAGAGTTCTAAATGACATATCAGTAGTTATTAAAAAAAATAAATAAATAAAAAAAATGAGATAACTTCATGTAAATTTGGTTTACATTAGGTTGGATATCTTTGTGATATTTCTGAAATGTTAATATGTTTAACCATAATGTTTTCCATAAATTTTGTTTCATGGAAAATAGTGATAAATAAGTTATAAAAAACTTCTAATTCATGTTTGTATGAGATGATTATGAGTTTGGCGAAATTTTCGATCATACGATATGGATAATGGAGTTTTTGATAATTTATTTATTTGAAAATATGCCTAATGTTCACTTTACAGAATATATACCTTTTAGATATGGCAATAAGGTTGGTAATTTGTTTACCAATAAAAGAACTTGATAGCACTTACTATGATACATAATGTCAGAAAATTCAGTTTTTTCTGAATAAACGTGAAATGTTAGGACACTCATTAGGTTCTAGGTCTTATAGGATGGCAAAGATAGTACTGTTAATGAACAGTATCTAGAAAACTTAAAAAACATACCAAAAGTGGTTCGAGAATAGATCAATCAAGATGTTATACTTTGTCGTATTGCATCAATGTCGATCTAATGGGGGAATTGAAAGTCATCCCACTGTTGAGTACGCGTGGGATTAGCTTAGCATCAGGTTCGTCCGGATCTATTCCCTCAAAAGGTTCTGGACCTAATATTGGTATTGCGAAAGGGAAAAGGGCTAAGGAAATAAAGAGAAGCATATAGCACGTGTGAGTGCTATGATTGTGGAAATTAGGCATCTTATGCTTAGGATTGCCTTAAGTCGATTAAGCTACCTCCTTCCACAGCCCCTCCTGGATAATGTGTGTGCTCCCAAACATTTGCTGCTAGCTGTGATCCTTAGTGGATTACAGATACAGGAGGAACCAAGCACATAGTTCGGGAACGAGTTGATTTTTGTGAACTTTCACCACTACACAGTAGATTCACAAATCGTCGTTTTAGGTAACGACAATGGAAAAGATGTCCTTGAATTAAGGACAAATCATTCGAGGCTCCTTGAAGGGACTACGTTGTCTCTTCTCGATGCTCTCTATGCACCTGGGGTGCGATGTTTCCTTGTGTCTTCTGTCCCTAAGATTAGTTTTCTGTAAGTTTCGTCTAGATGTCTTAGACATCATATGGCATGGTGATTTGTTTGGCCATATCACATTGAAAGGTGTTTTCAATGGACGAAATAGAACATCTTCCATCCTTGTCCCGTTTTGACTCTGTTTTAGGCATACTCGACTTGACCATGAGGGTCAAGATAGAGTTAATAGACTAGCTAAAGATGACCTTTTAAGACCAACTCACTAGGCTTAAAGTGCAAAATGTGAGTTATGCCTAGCTAGTAAAGCAAAATAGGAAATCTTTTCATAAGATTTCTAGTCCATCACATCCCTTAACGTTCGTTCACTTTAGACATCTGCGGGTCCATGAATATGAAAGTATGTCATGGAGCTACATATATTCATAATATAGGTATATATACCTACTATTTCACCGTTATTAAGTACTTGACGTGTTCATATACTTTATAGCAGTAGTAGGACTCAATTGGGACGAAATATTAAAAGTCTTCGAACCAATCGAGATCATGAATATTTTCTTCGTGAAACAAAATCTCATAGTGTCGATTTTCTTGAGGA
The DNA here is from genome assembly GCA_029747015.1 of Carnegiea gigantea. Lineage (NCBI taxonomy): Eukaryota > Viridiplantae > Streptophyta > Magnoliopsida > Caryophyllales > Cactaceae > Carnegiea > Carnegiea gigantea. The sequence goes on from JAKOGI010000043.1 coordinate 839,007, forward strand.
TGAGTTCCCCAACATTTGGTGAAATTTAAAAGGACCTCAATTTGTATGAGTTACAACAACACCTTCAACCACCTCTCAGTGAGGGGGAGGATTTGAATTCTCACTAAGTCACCGAGAATGGTACACATTCCTTACTTGGTAAGAATGGTGAAGGTTTGTCTGTTAAGGAGAATGAGATTTGTTCTCAATCTCCAAATGTTGAGGAGAGTCATTCCTGAACATGCAGTTAGTCCACATGTTTAGAATCCCACCTCAAATGGATAGTGGGAGTAACTTTCTCTCCATACTCAGGGTTCTATACCTCTTAGAGACAGGGGAAGGAACTCCTGGTCCCATACCTCTTAGTGAAAGGGGGAGGGATTTCTCACCGAGGCAGACAAATAATGAAGGTCCCAGGTTCTCAAGAACTAAACATGAAAGAATTCTTCGACGATATTTTCAAATCGAAGAGGAAATATTCTTATGCACTCCCTTGGAAGTTAAGGGATCTACCTCTTATCAAGAGGCGGTTGGTTTACCAAATTACAAAAAGTGATTGGATGCTATAAGGGATGAGATGGACTCATTGACAAGGTTTGAGAACTCATTGAAACTCCACTCCGATGTAAGTCTTCAAGATAAAACATAGTATGGATAGTTCAATTGATAAGTTCAGGCCTGGATACTCCTAACCCTGGTTTCTCATTCGGACTTTGAGTTCGAAATGGAGTAAAGATTGTTTTTTCTCAATGGTGATCTTGAGAAAGAGATTTATATGGACTAATCCATTGATTTTGTATCAAAGGGACTAACCCATTGATTTTGTATCAAAGGGATAAGAGGACAATGTGCGTCGTCTTAAAAGGTCCATATGTGATCTTAAACAATCTTCCAGTGTTTGGTACTCTAGATTCCATAAAGCCATTTTGGCCTTTCTATAGTCTCAGAATACCATTGTATATGTCGAAAGATCAACATGGGGATTACGTTCCTCACGTTGATGATGTACTGTTGACTAGGAACAACTTGGAGATGATTAAAACTACTAAAAGGTAGTCATTCCATATCTTTGAGACCAAGGATACGGGTGAAACTAGGTGTGTCCTAGGAGTGGAAATAATCCAAAACCGTCCCAAGAAGCATGCATCAAAGTATCTTGGAACGATTTTGGGTTTATAATTCCTAACCCATAGATACTCCAGTTGAAAAGGGTTCAACCTTGAGTCTTGCTCAATGCTCTAAAACAGATGATAAAATAGAGATAATGAACAAAAGTTCCTAACCTTAGTATCATAGTAAGCTTATTGTAAGCCATGTTATGTACATGACCCGATATTACTTTGCGGTTAGTTTGATAAGTCGTTATCGAAGTAACCCAAAACTTGCTGGTTGGCAAGTCGTCAAGAGAATCAAGCGCTACTTTTGTGGTATTGATAATTCTGTCTTTTGCTATCAAGGAGGAGGCCTTGAGTTGAGAGGATACTCAAATATTGATTGGGGTAGTGATTTGGATGAGTCTAAGTCAACCTCAGGACATACTTTCAACCTAAGTGGGAGAACCATGTCATGGTGTGCAAAGAAGCAAAGCTGCACAACAACATTAGCTATGGAAGTAGATTGTGTGTCTTGTACCATAGAGACAAAAAGTATTGCCATTAGGTATATATACACTAACAAGGTGATATGTTCCCTTAACTAAAGCCATTCCTAATGATACGTTCAAAGCTCATTGGTTGAGTCTTGGAATTCATAAGGTTTGGCAGTTAGACGTGTCCTATTACTTGATGGACATGTTTCTTTTGCAAATGGGGAAAATGCTCATAACTAATTGTCGCACATTAGATATATTGAAATGTCACGAGCTTCTAATTGGCCTAGTCAGACAGACAATTGCCCTGACGCTTGAGTAGTGGGCAGGATGAGGCTGAATCACATTGGCACTAGGTGTGCAATATTGATTACTCACACTGGAAGTGTATGAGTAGAATGAATATAGTCGCCTTAGTGAGACTAAGATGAGACTCGAGGGAGTCGAGTAAAAAATAAGTTTTCATATTGAAGCCTTTAAAAGTCGAATCTTGAGTGTCAAGATCAACATTCAGTATGTTGATCTAGTGGCTTAGGTTAGATTTTTGGGTGAAAATCTAAACTGATGATTCGCATGGCATAAAGAGTGACGACCCAGCTAAGTGAGAGTTATGCCGTGACACACATCTCATACTGTGTGTGCTTATAAGACGACCCATATGTAAGGTGACAATTGAATTCCCTATCACTTGTCACTGTGTGACCCTATGGACGATAACCCTTTGACTTAAAGCTATGATATTAAGTCGAAGCTTAATGATGCTACTTTAATGTGATTCTCAAGAACCACGATGTATACGGTTCAGCGAGAACACGTTAGGAAAGCAGTTAAGTTAAGATGAAATTTCATGAGTGTTTAAGGAAAAACCGATCCACCATCACCATATCAGCTCGGGCGATTATGTTAAGAACATAATCGTATGATATATCAGGCATGAGGAAATTGAAATGCCACTGGTGATGCACTGGGATGGTTTTGAGGTATCGTATTTCGTGAAAGTGTTATGTTAGTTGGATGGTAACTTAATATAACACTACTGGTTATTTATGATCGCACGTCATATTCCTAGTATGAAGCGTGAAAGAGTAACGATATATGGAGAGCATTTATTTTTGCGGCCTACGTGGCCGAGTGGGAAATGTAGGCCGGGCCTGATAGAATTGGGCCCGACGGTCACGTATGTTGCCTAGGGCAACAACCCTGGCTATTCCCCAAAACTATATAAGGGGAGTTTAGGGGATAGTCAAGATACAGACAATAGAAATCTCTCATACTCTCCTATATTCTCTCTCACGACTGAATCACCATCAATTGAATTCTTGGGTTTAGGACGTGGCACATTAAAGCGACTCTAGTAGCCGCTTGGTATTCTTATATTATCGTGGACTATTACCGACAGTATACTTCCGCATTCAGGTTAGTCCTAATTATTCCTATATTTTGAAACGATGTCTTTCTAGGGTGTCTTTTTTTACATTTTGCGACGACTAGTAATACCTTTTGGAGTGACTTTTTTAATTGAGAGCGACTAATAGTTGTGATTTTTATTATAAAATCACTTCTAAATAAACTATTAGTCACTCTAATTATTAATAAAAAGTCACCATAAAAATATTTATCTCATGTAAGAGAATCTCATATAAAACTTACTAATATTTTTTAACAAACCAAGAGTAATTTAATATTGTGAATGATTTTTTTAATAGATAATATTGTGAATGGTGATCGGTTGACAATTTGTACACGTCTGTTAGTAATAATTTGCCCCATAGACGACAGACTTTGAGTGGATGTTATTACCAATGCATTAATAGTCTAATATTAATGGTAAATTTATCATTGTGGTCAGTTTGCAAAAATTATATTTCGTGCTATATTGACTACAGTCAGCTTATATATTAAGTAGTTGAAAATAACTATTTTGTCATTCCTAATGCATTGCATTGAAACTTTTTTTAATAGTGCTAACCGATATTCTGCTAAAATATTTGACAATAAAAAGAATTATCAAATTATTTAGGTATTAGCAAATCTTGCAACTCAATTTCCATTATCTACCCAGAGTCATGGTCTATGATTGGAACTATGATTTGCTCAGTCTCTATTTGTCCCCAATTTTTCTTGACCAAAAAAAAATTCATTTGGGATGAGTAAGAACTGATTGAGCCAGCTTTCAATGATACTTTCACATTTGTAAATATTAAGGGTCTGTTTTGTTTCGCGATAAGATACAACTGTAAGTTGTAAGAAAATGTAAGAAACTATAAGAAGTTATAAGGAGCTGTAAGGAGTTGTAAAAGATGTAAGAAGCTGTAAGAAGATGTATGGAGTTGTAAGAAAAGATGTAAGAAGTTGTTGAATTATTGAAGAGTTGTATAGTATAATTTGTGACAATTATGATATATTAGTCATATTTACGAATAAAACTTGATACCATCAGTAAACAAAATATTTCTTAATATAATTGAAACGAAATATGTTTGTTTTACAAAGAACGTTTTGCAAGAGAAACAATAATATTAAAATAATAAAATTATTGAATATAAACCATTAACTAAGTTAGTTACATAACAATAAAATATATTAAATCCCATAAATTTTATCAAGAAAATTTCGTACACTTAAGATATTTTTTATATTTACATTAGTTTGATCCAATAAGCAAAGTATAAAAAAAAATAATTTTTTTTTGACAAAATTGAATACAACTCTTAAAATAAAATCCTATTTAAAGTAACACAATTTTAAATAAAAATGTATGGTCAATATTGTTACCAAGAAATTTTATAAATAAACCCTTAAAACATTATTCAGCAATATTTAAAATATAAAAATTGTATTATTGTATTAAACAACCAAAAATTAAATATTACCTTCCAAAATGAAAAAAATAAAAACAAAAGATGAGAACTTAAATGGGCAGGCAAGAGGCTGAAGAAATTTTAATGCCCAGCACTATTTTTGCCTAACTACTATTTTACAGTTATCATATATGCTTTAGACTTAAACATGAACAAAAACTTTGTACTATAATTTTAAAAGTATGGTCACTTATTCCATCCATAATAACATATATTATTCATGTCGAAACTAAAATATAATTTACGTCATTATATTATATTTTTATGGAACAGGAGATGCGAGGCAAATATTCCCATCTTTTTTCATAGTCAGGTATGTATCAGTTTCAAGGACGAAACCTCCTAAGTGGGGTAGCATGTAAGACCTCAGGAATTAAGGGTGTATTGGTAGTGTGTCGCGGCAAAATGAAGTTTCGAGGACGAAACTTTTCTTAAGTGGGGTAGTATGTAAAACCCTGGAAATTCGATTTGGAAATTCTTGCCCAGTTGGACCGACCTAGACCCAAGTCAACCCAAGTTAGTGCCAATTAATCCTCGTGAAATTCTTCTAATAAAATTTCTTGATGCATTTTTTTTGGGAAGTATTAAAATTCCAAAAAAAAAATTTCCCTTTTCGATTTTTGTAAAACCCTTAATATCGTTATTATTATTTTATTACTATTATTCTTTTATTAAAAAAAATATCCAAACCCTAACCCCCCCTTGCTGCCGCCACTTATGTTTAAAAAAAAAAAAAAATTAAAAGTTTGTTTTTTCCCCCCATTTTCTTTTCTTTTTAACCTAGAATCCTAACCACCCATTCCCCCACTTCCCCCTCACATTCTCTCTCTCTCTCTCTCTCTCTCTCTCTCTCTCTCTCTCTACCTTTACACCGTCACCGACCACCGTACTTTCAATAAAAGACGTTTTTCAGTAGGGAATATTGTTCAATTGAACCTTATACCTTAAATGTTATAATTTTTTGATTAAAGTTCCACTATCCTTAAAAATATAAAAACTTGATCAGTGATTACGGTCCGAAGTAGAAAACGGAATGGATCTGTGTTGTACCTGATCGAACAAAGATGTAGTTGAGTTTGTCAATACTGGAAGTTAGGGAACATCAGGGTCCAACGCCAACTAAGTTCAAGTATGGTCAAAACTCTTTGATTAAGCTTTATTATATTGCTAAGCACGGTGGACCTATAATCATAGAAAATATAATATACATGGTATAGGTAGTAGATTGTGATAACTGGTAATAGTAAAGTCAATATAAAAAGCTCAATCATTTAGAACAGACATATTTCATGAAAGACCTTAAAAATAGTTTTATTTCATGGGCTAAACCCACATTTTGGGTCTTTTCATAATTTTGAAAAAAATTTGGGCCAAAAGTACGAGAACAAAAAAATTCAGAAGGTAGTAAGAAATCAAACCGCAATACCTCAAGGTACATAAAAATTAATGCAAAAATATTAAGATTGAAAAAATTAATGTCAAAAATCTGAAGGTCGCTAAGTGGAAATTACCCCTTAAAATATCACTCAAGATCAAAAATACAGCCAAAAATAATGGCACATAATGAGACAATCCTTCATAACTCGATACATTTTCATAAAGTTTGATATACTTACACTCGATAACTAAGAAACTACTTTTGATGTCAATTATTAAAGATTTCATCAATTAACGTGACCAGTAACTAATATCCATATATTATGAATTTCAATGTGCTAAATACACAAAATGAGTATGATACTACCTCTCGGTGAAATGTGACAGGTGAAATGCCTCTTATTGCATGAATCACGCAGCAAATGTTAAAATTTAAAGACGTTTGTTATATAACAAATGTTAAAATAGGTATAGTGTTCACAATTGAGGAATTCTCAAATACTATATGGAGAGTGATTTGTGGAGTTTCAGTAGATAGCAACCATGGATTTAAACTCAATAGTGAATCCTGATCTTTCAATTATTCACATTATTTTAAATTTTAAAATAGTTAGAAATTAATTTGATTTTAAATTTTAAAATTCATAAAAACTCACAAGTCTCACAGATTTCAGGATCGAAATGTGGCTCTGACAGAAGAGTTACTTCCCTACCCTCCTTTGTTTTTTTACTCTTCAAATAGCAACCATGGATCTAAACTTGACAATGAATCCTGCCCTTTCTGTTATTCACATTATTTTAAATTTTAAAGCAGTTAGAAATTAATTTGATTTTAAATTTTAAAATTCATAAAAATTCACAGGTCTCACAGATCTCAGGATCGAAATGTGGCGCTGATAGGAGAGTTGCTTCCCTGCCCTCCTTTATTTTTTTGCTCTTCAATTTTTTTATTTTTTTCCTAGGCAGGTCTCAGGATCGAAATCTGGCTCTGATAGAAGAGTTACTTAATTCCCTGCCCTCTTTGGGTTTTTCGCTCTTCAATTTTTTAATTTTTTTCCCCTATTTCTGTTTGTCTACAGCTTGAGAAAAAGCGTGAAATAAAATATGTTTACCATGAAATTTGCCAATAAGGGATGAACTAATTCTCTCCAAATACTTACTCTTTCATTAATTAATACTGTGGTCAATGCCCTTGCGATGTACGGTTTTTAATAAAAAGCAAAAGTTAATCTCATCAACGTTATCGCACATAGTAAAATAATTATATATACATCTTTACAAGATAAGTATAAAAATGAATAGTAGCCTAAAAATACTTCCCTCCCTCAATCCAAGCTTCTCATTAATTCCATCAAAGTACTCAAAATAGTTAAAAGTTAACTTGATTTTAAATTTTAAAATTCATAAAAATTCACTAATTGATATCCTCTCATTTTCTTACTTTCCCACGTCACCCTCTCTATCGTCAATAACCACCTAAAATTACATTTCCGTGAAGAGAGGATCAAAAAGATGTGGACGGTTTCCAGTGGGAAAAACAAAAAAAAATTCATATTTCATTATCATTTTTCTTTGGAGCGGATCAGAATTAATTAGCAATCTTAGTATGTCATAACTTGAATTATTAATTTGTATTTACATACGGTATGTAAAGTATATCATATGATCATAAACTTTCATTCTATATTTATTTTTTTTTTTTTGCGAAAAGCTACATTTCATCGATAAATTATATCATATATATATATACACACACACACACACACATACACACACACACATACATACATACATACATACATACATATATACATACATATATATATAGACACACACACACACACACACATACGTATATATATACACATATGTATATATATACACATGTTTATATATATACACATATGTATACATATACACATGTGTATATATATACATGTGTGTGTGTGTGTGTGTGTGTGTGTGTGTGTGTGTGTGTGTGTGTGTGTGTATAGATTGAAGGTTTTTTTTGGGGGGGGGGAAGAGAGAGACAGATGGATGAGAGAGAAGGCGGAGGTGAGAAATAGAGAGAATTGTCACAATTTTCTTCCTCTTTAGGTACAATTCCTAATCTAAATTTTACCATTTAACTCTCATCCCCCTGATTTTCCGGCGAATTTGGTGTCGAAGGCGGTCTGACCGGCTTCAACCGGCGTGGTGTTGTCTTTCTTGGAGCAGGCTGGTGGTTTGACTGTAGAACCGACGATTCAAACGGCGGTTTGGGACATTGACGACTGGGATTTCGCCGGCGACGTGGATGACGGTTTGATCGTGGACTAGGTCGACGCGGGAAATCCGAGAGTGGTGTTTGGACGGTGCCAAGTTTCCAGGAGGTCAAGGATGCTACTTTTGAACTGAAGGATGCACTTAAAAAGTAATTTCTCTCTCTAACTATCTGAATATCTTTTTTTGTTTAATTGATTTGAGATATTAAATTATTAATTGTCATTTGTTGTTTTATTGTTCGCCATTTACTTATTTGTTCGGAAGTTCTAATTTTGATTTCCGATCATGTTCATGGCACGCTACAAAACTATTACTATATGGGTAAAAAATATGAAAATCTTAAGTCTATTTAAGTGATGGTCAATTTATCTTTTTAATAATATTTTTAAAGGTTTATTTTATTAGGCACTGTACAAAAGCACAGGTTACGTTAAAAAAAAAAAAATTACACACGTTCTTTTTTCCGAACACAATAAACTCAAGCACCCAACCAAAATATATAAACTTAAAACAATTAAATATGGTTAGGTGTGGGGTTCATTAGTATTATTTTATTTGGTGAGCCAAAGTGGTGAGCCTTGCATTGGAGAGAGTGAGGATTGTGAGATAAAAAGTTGGAGAGAAGGTTGATGTGGCAATGGTAGACCCCCATCCGTGAGCCAAAAAATAGGCTCACGGCTAGGAATGCTCTTAATCTGTTGGACTCTGACTCTCCTATCTCCTCTACGCATGCCCACCCCTGCTACTCTCTCTGTGAATGAAGGAAATGCAAGAACAGAGGAAAGGGAAAAAATATGTTGTCTTCTTACTCCGCTGTGTAATACTACAGGATGTGTATATATATACATCAAAGAATTAATGACTAGCTAACCAACTCTAGCTAACTGAAGACTTAAGTAACTAATTCTGTTACAGGACTAACAAACTCAACTATCTATCCTATTGTACATTGCATTGCTGTGCACTGCTGTGCACTTGTTGTACTGTATAAACTCTTCATCCCCCCCTCAAGTTGGACTTGGAGGGAAAAACAAGGCCCAACTTGAGAGCTAAAGCATGATGTTGCTGTGTAGGCTGTGGCTTTGTCATAATGTCAGCCAATTGATCATGAGAACTGATGTGAGCAGTTTGAATGAGGCCCTCCTTTATCTTGTCTCTGATATAATGACAGTCTATATCAAGATGCTTCGTTCGATTGTGGAAAACAGGGTTTGCAGCAATATATTGTGCTGCCTTATTATCGCAGTAAAGTGTGAGGGGCAGCTGTAAGGGTACCTGAAGATCTCGTAGGAGTCCAATCATCCATTCAATCTCACTGGTTGTTTCAGACATAGCTCTATACTCGGATTCTGCTGATGATTTGGATACAGTTTTTTGTTTCTTGGTTTTCTAAGAAACCAAACTATCCCCTAGGAAAAGACAATACCCAGTTAAAGATTTTCTACTGGACATGCATCTGGCCCAATCAGCATCTGTGTATGCTTTAAGGCACAAAGTGCTGTTTGCAGGATAAAACAGGCCAACCCCAATACTTCCTTTGAGATATCTGAGTAAATGCAAAGCAGCTTGCATATGAGGATGCCTTGGTTGGCTAAGAAACTGACTCAGGTGCTGTACAGCGTAAGATATATCTGGTCTAGTGATGTTTAGGTACAGTAATCTGCCAACTAGACGTCTATACACTTCAGGATGTGATAACAACTCCCCTTGATCAATTGTCAACCTGAGATTAGTTGGAAGAGGAAAATCTGCAGGTTTACAAGCAGTCATGCCAGCATCTTTGAGAATATCAAGGATATACTTTCTTTGGTTTGGGAGAGTACCAGCTGATGATCTAGCTACCTCTATACCAAGAAAGTATCTCATGCATCCCAAGTCCTTTATAGTGAATGCCTGATCTAAGGCTTTCTTGAGTAGCTGAATATCTGTATTACTTCCACCAGTGATCAAAACATCATCTACATATACCAGTACAGCAGTGAAGTTAGAACCACTGCCCTTAGTGAACAAAGAATAGTCTTGCTTGGATTGTACAAATCCTTGTTTCAGTAGAAAAGAGGTGAACTCCTTATTCCACTGTCGAGAAGCTTGCTTAAGCCCATATAAAGATCTTTTCAGTCTGCATACCTTACCTTCAGCTTTAGTATATCCTGCAGGTGGTAGAATGTAGACTTCTTCATCCAAAAAGCCATGAAGAAATGCATTGTTAATATCAAGTTGGTGGAGAGGCCAACTCTTACTAGTGGCTAAGGCAATGAAAGTTCTCACAGTAGGTAATTTGGCCACTGGTGAGAATGTATCAGTGTAATCTTCATCAGGGACTTGATCAAATCCCCTAACAACAAATCTAGCTTTATACCTCTCAACAGTTCCATCAGGTTTAAACTTGATCTTGTACACCCATTTTGAGCTGATAGCCTTTTTGCCAGGAGGTAGTTCTGTGATTTCCCAGGTATCATTAGCTTCTAAGGCTGCAATTTCTTAATCCATGGCCTCAATCCATTGGGGATTTTGAATGGCTTGAGTATAAGTGTGTGGTTCTTGTAATGTAAACACATTACAGAGAGAGGCAATGTACTCTGGTTGAAGATGTGATAAATCTCCCAAGTGAAGTAAGGGATATAAGGTAGAAGTTTGACTAGTTGATGCAGTACATGCAAAATCAGTCAACCACTTAGGGGGTTTTACTGACCTGCTAGTCCTTCTCAGTGGTGCAGTTTGAGACACTTCATGATTAGAAGATGTAGTTATGAGTTCATCAGATGAAGGCTGATGAGCTGGGGTGATCTCTTGTGTCATGTTTTGAGATGGAGGTGGAGTGGGGACCTCATCTGATGTGGAAGAAGATGTATTAGGAGGTATTGAATCAAATGGTAGATTATCCAATGAATCAGTGCATACTGGTGTAAACTTAGGCAATATGTGCTCAGGTAGGTGCTGGCCCTTGAAGGGAAAAATACTTTCTTCAAAGTGAACATCCCTGCTAATGAAAACAGTATGATTGTCCAGGTCATATAATTTGTAGGCCTTTTGCCCTGTAGGGTAGCCTAGAAGAATGCATCTTCTGCCTTTTGGGGCAAATTTGTCATGAATCGGCTTCAAGTTTAAGGCATAGCATAAACACCCAATGGTCCTTAAATGGGAAATATCTGGTGTAGTGCCATAGAGACAACTAAATGGAGACTCCCAGTTCAAGACTGAAGAAGGTAGTCTATTAATGATGTATGCTGCAGCAAGAATGCAAGATCCCCAAAATTTGGTGGGAAGGTTTGCATGAATCTTCAGGGCCCTACCTGTTTCTACCAAATGTCTGTGCTTCCTTTCGACTCTCCCATTTTGCTGTGGGGTTCGTGCAACACTCCTCTGATGTGCCACACCAAAGTTCTCAAATATAGAGCTGCATGTCTCTTGGAAAAATTCAGTACCATTATCTGTCCTAATGGTTTTCACACGACTAGAAAATTGATTTTGAACATATAATATGAAATTTTGTAGCTGTCGTGGAACCTGCATCTTATTTTGCAGCAGATATACCCAAGTTGATCTGGTGTGGTCATCAAGGATTGTAAGAAAGTAATGTGCTCCACTAGTGTCTGCAGTTTTATAAGGACCCCAAAGGTCTGCATGAATAAGTTCAAATGGAGTCTTTGCTCTAGAGTTGCTTGCAGGAAAAGGCATTCTATGAAATTTAGCCATTTGACAGGAATCACAAATGAATTTATTCATATTGATATTAGCCAAATCAACCAATCGAGTCATTTTGCATAGTGAAGCATGTCCTAATCTGCTATGTATCAGGATCAAATCCTTACATACAGCATTATTCACAGCCATTGTAGGCTCCTCTGTCTTACAAACAAAATCATAATGTCTAGCCAACCCACTGAAACATGACCTAGTATCTACCGATACATGGCATTCATATATCATATTGAAAAGTTTAAATATTTTTATATTCTTTTAAGAAATTATAACTAAAATGTTTGTTCATTAAATATAGACAATTTTAAGTAATAAATATGTCAAGATTTTGATTTTTAGAAAAAGAGAAATAACTCACTAAAAAGGCGCTCAAAACCCATTGGATTGACCCGAAACCCGTAAAACCGAAATATACCCACCCGTATTTTACCCGAATCCGAATACACCCGACCTGTATTTAACCCGTCTACCCGAACTGACAGGTCTACTAAAAACCTAATTAACAAAAATGAGTGGGAGGATAGCAACAATGGCAGGGTCATCAAGTTTGGGGAGAACAACTAATCTTTATATAATAAATGCTAGAATAGGTAAACCATTCACAATTCAGGATTACACAATTCCTGAAATCCTGTGCACTCTCGCCCAAAATCCTACTGGTATGTTCAAATTTTGAAATAACTGCCCATTTGTTGTGGAGACGTGGGGTACCCACCAAAGCACCCCCCAAAAAAAAACCGATTCTAACCCCCCTCATATTTCCCAACCTCACCTGATATTACCAAAAAAAAACAAAAAATCTGTATCCGCTTAACCTCCCACATTCCAAAACTAAATTCCCCTTTTCAAGCAAAACACCTCTCAGCAACGGATTCCACCACTTCCACAGCTTGCCAAGACTCACAACCCAGAGCCAATTTCATACGCAACTTTCAGCAGCCACTCCCAAGGTAGCATCTTTTTATGTATTGCTGTCATAGTTCGAACTACTATTTTGTCAACATATTCTAGGTTTTCTTACACATCAATTCTAACTATCAGTGAATTTACAAGTCAAGACAGATTGGGATCGATAATTGAGTGCCGGGTGCATACTGGGTTCAATCTTATCAGTTATGCAACCCATTGTAATCAAAGTTTAAAAGAAGGTAACACATCAATTGTAGTCAGAGTATAACCAATTATTATGTGCCCACATCTTCATAGCTATTATCCTTTGTACTGCAGTGTTTGATCAATAATTGCATGTTGAGGGAATTTCAAACAAAACCGCAATCAATTTACAGTCAGATGTATGTCAGTACCCTTCTCACCGAATTAGACTTTTTCCGTTTATTACAGATATTCTGACTTTCGCGCCATTATTTGATAGTGCAAACTCAGAGGACAACACAGATACAACTCACAACATCCAGTGATACTGAAATTGGTCCAACTTTAGGTATGTATTACCCCCCTACCTCCACGACAAACCACATGTGTATTCAAATAATTCACTAGGACATCATATGTAAACTTCTGCTTACCACATGAACATTTAGATCATTTACACTACTGCATGTATTCTTTTACCCTAACAAGGAATTACGTATCTTTTTCAAAATGATTTTCATTGTTCCATTGCATAAATAATATACATATACACATACATATATATACATATATATATATATATATATATGTGTGTGTGTGTGTGTGTGTGTGTGTGTGTGTGTATATATATACACATATACATGCATATACATATATATATATATATATATATATATATATATATATATATATATATATATATATATATTCAACAATATTAAGAACCAAATATTAAAGAATTTGGTTACAAACACACCACCATCACAAGTGTGAAAGAGAGCAACGGGGAGTGGGGGAATAACATAGTTTCAGGTTCAGCACAACTATCACACAAGCCCAAAAAATTGCACCTCAAATATTTCAACATCACCCATAATCATATGGCAACCAGATCGAAACCAAGAGCAACATACAAGTGAATTATACACACAGATTTACCTTTAAGTAATGCACATTAAGACATTTCAAATTGGATGTGACAAAAAACGAATGCAACATTCTGCCTACGAGATATGAACATGTACTTTATTTATATGTATTCTTCACTCAATACAAGAAATTACTTCGCTAGGACATCATATGTAATTTTGCTTACTACATGAACATTTAGATCATTTATGCTACTGCATGTATTATTTTACCCTAACAACAAATTACGTATCTTTTTCAAAATGATTTTCATTGTTCCATTGTATAAATAATATATATATATACACACACACACACACACACACACACACACTCATACTCAACAATATTAAGAACCAAAAACTAAAGAATTTGGTTACAAACACACCACCGTCAGAAGTGTGAAAGACAAAGTAGGGGAGTGGGGGAATAAAGTAGTTTTAGGTTCATCACAATAGTCATACAAACCCAAAAAATTGCACCTTAAATATTTCAACATCATCCATAATCATATGACAACAACCAGATCAAAACCAAGAGCAACATACAAGTGAATTATACACACAGATTTACCTTCAAGTAATGCACATTAAGACATTTCAAATTGGATGTGACAAAAAACGAACGTAACATTCTGCCTACCAGATATGAACATATACTTTATTTATATGTATTCTTCACCCAAAACAAGAAATTACTTCGCTAAGACATCATATGTAAAATTCTGCTTACCACATGAGCATTTAGATTATTTATGCGACTACTGCATGTATTCTTTAACCCTAACAAGAAATTGCTTATCTTTTTCAAAATGATTTTCGTTGCTCCATTATATAAATAATATATATATATATATATATATATATATATATATATATATATATATATATATATATATATATACACACATATATATATATATATATATATATATATATATATATATATATATTATATATGTAGATATATATATATATATATATATATATATATATATATATATATGTATGTATATGTATGTCTGTATGTAAATATACACACACACACCCTCTATACTCAACAACATTAAGAATCAGAAATTAAAGAATTTGGTTACAAACACACCAGCATCAGAAGTGTGAGAGATCTTCGGGGAGTGGGGGGATAAAGTAGCTTTAGGTTCATTACAACTGCCATACAAGCCAAAAAAATTGCACCTCAAATATTTCATCATCATCCATAATCATATGACAACACCCAGATCAAAACCAAGAGCAACATACAAGTGAATTGCACACACAGATTGGATGTGACAAAAAACAAATGTCACATGTATTCTTCACCCAAAACAAGAAATTATTTATCTTTTTGAAGTTGATATTCATTGTTCCACAATACACACACACACACACACACACACACACACACACACACACACACACTCACATCCTTCATAGTGAACAACATTAACAGCTAAGGATTGTCAGAAAACACAAAACAGCATAACCAAATCAGGGCTACACAACACTTTATTATCACATACTAACACCTTTAGTTAAAACATATTTCTACCATCAGATCCGCACCGGATGGGTAGCCCACGTGCAACATGTGCCGCCAACGAAGGAGCTTGCTCACTGCCTTCTTCCTCCTTCGTCCTTCCAAACCTCCAATCCCAATCCACGCCGGAACGTACAACACCATGACAACGAATGTGAGTACACCAACATGCCTCCGCCTTATTGAGGCACTGGCTGCGTGGGAGCCATCGATGGACTCAGTGTTCGCGTAGATACAACTTGGTGTTGTTCTATTTCCTAGGGGGATGCACGAAGGTGGTGGACGATACGGATTACATCACTTGGTCACAGAGATATCACATGCATGGGAGCTTCAATAAGTGCCTTAAACGAATCTAAACGATGCAATTGCCCAGTACGCATTATTGATTACTACACATCTGATGAACCTAGAAATACTCTGTTCCCCCCTTGCCCATGCTCACTGTCGACAAAATACTTCATTAATAATTACACACTTCTTTGTTTAATGGTAATTAATAATTTATTGAAGGGTGACTTTAATAAAAACACTCCAAATGAATAATTACGTAGTTTACAACTATTAAAGGTCATATCAAATTGTCATCTCATTCTATCTTTGAAGTAAATCATCTCATAAAACGACAACTATTATTAATGTTGCTGGTTTATATTATCTTTCATTCACCGGTTGACATAAT